>APFE030281026.1:114104-180073 GCA_000404065.3 Pinus taeda | reverse complement strand
TCTCTTCATTTTTCTGGATAATAGAAAGGAAGGACTGGCTGTTCGGGGTGGACGTAGCCCAAACTGGGTGAACCACGTATATCTGTGTCTCTCTTGTTTTGTGCGTTTTCCGTGTTTATATTTCTGCACTATTTTATGTGTTCCATTGCTCCGTAATATTTAATATTCTAACAATTGTTTTTGTATTGATTATGTATTCTTCTTGATATATTTTACTAATGATAATTGCATAGTGTTGATGATTTATATGATTTACTATGCTAATGCACTAAATGAGGTGTAATGTTGTAGCTAGCTTTGCAACAATAGATTTACATTAACAAGCCAAGATGATGATGTTTATTATGAACTAAATTTTGTTAAAATCTAATAGTTATGTGCGTGTATGACAACACATAAAAGACGTTAAGGTTCAAAGAGATGAATTTTAAGGATCACGTGAACAACAAAGGGTGTTACAATATAGAACCAACAGACTAAGGAAAGAATATTAAAATGGTGCATTATAGCTTTGACCAATCACAACATGGACACAAAGAGGAAATATCAGTTAAACAACAAGGAGGGGCATGCTCTCTTGATTAGATAGACACATTGAGAAGCCTGAGAGCAGAAATAAGGAGTTGTAAAGATGTCAATGAGAGGTTTTCCATAGCACAAGAAAATAAAGTTGAAGTCAATGTAGTGATACTGCAAAGCTTATTACAGATGCAAAGGTAGAGGCAACATGAGTTGAGTATCAACCATGGAGGGATGCAAAGCCCATTGGGGTAGGAAGAAAGAACCAAAGGGGAAAATGAGAGAAGATATAAAAAAAAGGCATCGGAAAGGAGGCATTTTATTAAGTACCCAAAAATGGAATTCAAGCACCCATGAGAAGCAGTATGAGGATGCTCATATAAGGGCACATCATCATCATTATCATGGGATGAGAAGGGAAAGAGAGTATATATTAGAGGATTTTAAAAATGATAAGCCTCCTATCTTTGATGAAGAAATGAGAAACTCAGAGATGTCGAAGCTTGGATGTTGGGAATGAAGAAGTTCTTTCACATCCACACTTATTCAGAAAACATGAAATAAAAGGTAGCTGCTTTCATCCTAAGAGGCAAGCCTTATATATGGTGGGAAGATCTGAAAAAAGTAAAGGACATAAAGGAATAAGCATTGTCCTATAGGAAGTTCGAGGAGTACTTCATAAGCAAATATCTATCTGAGAGGTACTTCGGTAAAAATGAAAAGGAGTTCTATGAGCTTAGAATAAGTTAATGACAGATGATGAGTACACCATCAAATTCCTAGAGCTATTGAGGTAAGTTCCCTACCATAAAGAGGAGAAAGCAAAGATTCATAATTATGTTAGTGGACTACCACAACCTTTCAAGGATAGAATCAAGTTTAATGAGCCCAAGTCAATAAAGGACCCAATTCTTAAACTGAAGCACTACTATGAGAATTCTAGGTACGGGCTTGAATATAAATCAGATTGGAAATTCAACGGAAATGCCAAGTTTAAAGGGAAAAGGAAAAAGGAAACCAAGGGAACGAGTGCAACTCATGTTAACGAAGGACATTGACACAAGTCCAACACTATAGCATTTGAGGTCGTTCTACTCAATATGAAGCCAAAATTTATGGGAAGATCCCATAAAAGTGTTGGACTTGTGGAGAAAATCACATAAGGAAATATTTCCTACAACATAAGAATGTTGGCCGAAGATTATATAATGCATAATAGGTAGAGATAGTCACTGACGTGGCTCAAAATGTGCCAAAAATTTATGTAGCAGTGGATAATCACTAAGTTGATCATCAAGTAGTGATTATAGAGATGGAAGGTATGCTCCATGACTAAAAACTTTTGATTTTGATTGACCCTAGTTCAAATTTTAGTCACATCAATTCCACTATTGTTGAGAAATGTACACTAAAGAAGGAAGTCCATGGCGAGTCTTAGCTAGTTTAAATGGTGAAAAGCATGAAAAGAACAGTTGAGTATTGGGTGAAGGCTTGCCCAACTAAATTAAATGGGATGTCAATATTTGCAAACCTCAACGTACTCCCATTGGGAGCATAGCATATTATTGGACATGGATTGGTTATATGTGCACTACACCAAGGTTGACTACTTTGATAAGACCATTGGAGTTTTGGATGAAGCTGGAAAGCATAAAATATAGTGTGGAAAGAAAAAACTCACTTCAATGAGATTAATTTCATCTATGCAAGCCAAAAGAAGTCACAAAAAAGGATGTATTTTGTTTTTTGTGCAAATATCCAACAGTGTTGAAGTTAATCGCAGTGTTGAGGATGATTATGGTGATATCCTGAGGAAATACCATGTTTTAAAATAGATTTTAGATGTATTTCTTGAAGAAATTATTGGCTTACCTCCTCATTGAGAAGTATACTTTTCCATTGAATCAATGTCACGGGCAGCTCCAACATCCAAAGCTTTATATAGAATGAGCACTCTAGAATTAGTTGAGTTAAAGCTACAACTCAAGGAGATGTTGGATAAGGGATACATAATGCCAAGTGAGTCTCCATGGGGAGCACTAGTTTTGTTTATTAAGAAGAAGGATGGCACACTCAGGTTGTGCATTGATTACAGGAAACTAAACAAGGTGACCATCAAGAATAGGTATATGTTGCCACAGATTGATGATCTATTTGATCAGTTAAGAGGAGCAACAGTCTTCTCAAAAATTGATATAAGATCATGCTAGCATCAGGTGCATATAAAGGATGAGGATATACATAAAACAACCTTTAGAACAAGGTATGGGCATTATAAAATCATGGTAGTGCCTTTTGGGCTTACCAATGCACTTGCAACCTTTATGTGCCTTATGGATAACATGGTGCGCCCTTATTTGGATAAGTTTGTCATAGTCTTTGTTGATGACTTTTTGGTCTACTCAAAGACCAAGGAGGAGCATGAAGAACATCTATACATGGTGCTACAATTGCTAAGATAGCGTAAGATTTATGCTAAGTTGAATAAGTGCAACTTCTTCCAATCACAAATTCATTACTTGGGACACGTTGTCTTGAGAGAGGGACTAGTAGTTGATCCGGAGAAGTTCAAGGCTATTAAGGAATGGCTAACATCTAGAAATGTCGTTGAAGTTTGGCCCTTCATGGGGTTGGCAGGATATTACAGGAGATTTATTAAGAATTTCTCCAATATTGGTTGTCTAGTTACTACTTTGCAAAAGAAAGGAAAGAGGTTCAAATGGAGAGTTGATTATCCTGCAAGCTTCAATTAGCTTACACAATTATTAACCAATGCACGTATTAAGAAGAATAGATCCTGAAAAGGATTTCATTGTATGTACATATGCCTACAAGGAAGAACTTGGTGGAGTCCTGATGTAGGAAGGTCAAGTGGTCTACTATGAATCTCGAAAAAAAAATGAACATGAACAAAACTATGTAATTCATGACTTGGAATTGGATTCCATCATACATTTATTAAAGATGTGGAGACACTACGTTCTTGGTAGAAAATTCACTCTATTGACTGATCGTGGATAGTTGAAGTATTTATTTGAACAACCCAAGTTAAAGGTAAGGAAATCCATATGACTAGCCATGCTAAGCAAGTTTGACTTCGAGATCAAATACATTAAGGGCAAGGAGAATTAGTAGTTGATGCAATTAATAGGAGCTTCAATAACCATAAGTTCCTATGGGACTAATCTTGAAGAAAATATAAAAAATGTTGGACAATAAGAGGAAAAGTATCAGCAATTCAAGGAGAATCTACAGCAAGGCTCTTAACGAAACAAAGATAAGAACTATTTCCTTATAGAAAAAGGGTTGATTAAATTCAAAAGTTGAATTTATGTGCCTAATAACAACGACTTGAAGAAAATAATATTAAAGGAGTTTCATGCCAAGTCATACTCTGGCCACCCAGGTTACCAAAAGATGTTGATATCCATCAAGAAATTGTATTTCTAGCATGAATTAAAAAGGGAGGTAGATGGATTTATCTCAAAACACATAGAGTCTCAACAAGTGAAGGTTGAGTGCAAGCACCCAGGTGGCTTTTTGTAGCATATTCCCATTCTAGAATGGAAGTGGGAAGTGATTCCAATGGACTTAATGACAATGCTACCAAGAAATTCAAAATGACATGATGTAATCATGGTAGTGGTAGAAAATTTGAGCAAGGTGGCTCACTTCATGGTTGTTAAATCTACAAATTTAGCTAATGAGTTGGCTCAAGTTTTCATAAAGTAGATTGTGAGACTACATGTAGTTCCCAAGAAAATTATCTCAGATAGAGATGCCAAATTCAATTCAAAATTTTGGAGAAAATTATTTACAAGCTTGGGAATAGAGCTAGCATTTAGCACTGCATACCATCTTCAGACCGATGGGAAAAATGAGAGAACAAACATCATTCTTGAATACATGCTAAGAATGTATGTAATGCAACAACCCAAGAAGTGGGAAGGGTAACTTCCACTTGTGGAATTTTCATACAATAATGGGTATCAAGAGTCGCTAAGAATGAAACCATTTGAAGCACTTTACGGGAGGAGTTTTAACACTCATGTTAGCTGGAGTGATCTAGTGAATAGGGTCCTTATCGAGCCTGAATAAATTTAAAAGTGGCACAGGATAGGCAGAAAATCTATGTGGACGAACATAGAGTGCACAAGGAGTTCCAAGTAGAGGAACATGTTTTCCTATGAGTTAGACCCAATAAGAGCTCATTGAAATTTGGGTCTTGCACCAAGATGGCACCACGATTTTGTGGGCCATTAGAAGTACTTGAAATGATATGGTCATTGTCCTATAGGCAGGTGTTTCCTCCATCAATTAAAGCTCTTGATGTTTTCCATGTTTCATTGTCAAAAGATATGTGAAGGATTCTTAACATAATTAAGTACACATTGACCATCTATTTTATCTCTAGCTTGTTAATATTTAACTAATATACCCACAAGCATTAAAGGCTTATAAAAAAATGGCAAAGAAAGAAAGTAAGCTCGCAATCATTTTTCTTATGTTAACATTTTAATTTATACATCAACTAGAGAAAGGAATCCATCAAACTAAATTATTCAATAGCCATCTTCTTTTATTAGAAGATAATGTTATTGTACCTTCTTGTCCCCTTCTTACATAGGTTTGTCTAGAGTGTGATCATTTCTTCCTTTTTGTTTAGCACCCTTGGTGTTGTGGCCTCATGGTTCTTACAACCTAAATCAATGAATCCTTTAGGGTTATGATTTACTTGGAATAAGGAGTTGCAATATCCTTTGTGGTGTGGTTGTATACCTCATAGGATACCATAACCTTGATATTATGATCCTCTCGGGATAATGCAATTTGGTATTATTTCCTTTTACCATCCCACAAAACACCAGACCACAATGTTAATCATTTTGTGGTTTGAAACTATCTTAGCCTCTTGTGTGCCTATGTCGACCCTAAATTCATCTTAATATATTAATCTCAAATGAGAAGTATTTGCCATAAGCAATATAACCATGTCGTTTTTGAATTATCAATATTCAATTATGCAATAGCCTCAACAAGTGTTTGAATTTTATTATGAATTTGGTTGAGCCAAAATAGTTCAAAAAATGAGTGTTATCCTCCTTACCTAGAATTAATTCATGCATGTGAAGTATTGAACTCCTATGAGTATATTGTTGTATTAGCATTGATCCTTAAAGAATATAGTTTACCCTCAGTTCCTTCCACTCAAAACGAAGAGAAGTGTCCAGGGTGTTTTAAATAGGGATCCAATCAAGCAATGACTTGTTAATATACTACTCAAGATTGGAAAGAGATGGATATTATCAATAGGTTGAATAATATTTGGTCAAGGGTCTATATTAAAGAAGCATTGAAAAAATGGTACAAAAACTTTAACGTGAAGGAAATTAGGGTGATAAGGCACTTCTTGCAATAATATCATGGAGAATCTAAAAAACAAGAAATTATAATCTTTTTTTTCAGAATAAATTCACTCCTCTATTTCATTGTGCTACCCAAGGTTTCATCTTTCAATCTTCTTTAAAGTAGTGGAGTAAGGATAATGGTAGGATATAGCTAGAAGGAAGATTGTCCAAGAGAAAATTGGTGAATCTGGTGCCTAGGCCTATTTTGATGGTGCATCACAAGAGTACCCCTAACTTTGTGGAGCTGGTGGATTCTACTTGGGAGATTTTATTTTATTTTTGAAATAGGGCTAGGCCTAGGAACTAGCAATCTTGTTGAGTGAATTGCCTTGAGTTTTTACTCTTTTGTTGGCTTTTGAGAAAGGTGCTAACATATTACAAGTGTTTGGAGACCAATTTTTGGTCATTAAATAGATGAAAGAGTTCACTGCAAGAAATTTCATCTTACGAAATGTGTTAGATGAAATTCTAGACTTGTCACGTGCTTTTGATCAAGTCTCTTTTCACCATGTATATAGGGAGAAACCAAGTTGTAGGTCAATTGTCTAAGAATGATGTTCTATTGACACACGAGAAGTGGATTATTCATGAGCATGTGCATCCTCATTCAATCAGTTTCTATTAAGTTGATAGTCTGCACACAACAAGTTTTGTTTACTTTGGTTAAGTTGAGAAGATTATAATAATAGACTTCTATAATGACAAATGGATTTTGTTGTTAGCTTATGATGAAATGCGTATATCTTCTTTTGTTTCTCTTTCAAGACATTTATGTTGATGTGATTTTAAATTTTTTAAATTCCTTTGATGTGATCAATGATACACTCTTTTATAAAAATATATCTACAATAAAGCTTTAATAATATATTTGAAATACAATTTAACAAATTTTATGAAACATAATTTTATTTTACTTTTATATATTTATATATATATATATATATATATTATTATAATATATATATTAATGTATATTATATATATATATATATATATAATGATATATATATTAGATATATATATATATATTATATATATATATATATAATATATATATATAATATATATAGATATATAATATATTATATATATATATATATAATTAATATCTATAATATATAAATATATATATATATATAATAATATATATACATAACAAACATTTAAATGATTTAGCAAATAATTGGCCAAAAAGAAACACATAAGCCGATCATAAATATTATATATTACATATAATTTTATAATTATTTGTATGTATAATTTCTTCCATTTTCAATTCTTACCTAGAGAGTTGAAAACTGAGTTGTCTTTAGTGAGACTTTTTGGAAGCTTTTCTGGTGGATTTTTCGGTCTAATTTCTCTAAAATCCGGGAGGAATTCATTGAAATCACAAGTTTGATGGGTAGCCCCTGCACAATAGAAGTGACCTAGGGTTTTTTCAAGGTGTTGAATCCATATATACAGTCAAAAAACTAGTTTAAATAACACAAATCAAGATTTCACCACAAATTTTTCCGCCGGATTTCATCACCGAAAACTCCAAAAAGCCGCACTAAAACCAACTCCGTTGAAACTTCGAAATCAAAGCCTAATAAATGTAAATAGGGATCTGAAATCATTCACTTTTTTTAATGTATTATAAGGAAACACAACGTTCAAAAAATTAAACTATATTCAACATGTTCCATCGTTATTTATTATAGGAAAAAAAAAAACAAAAACTTGTAATAAGAGGATTTGAACCAGATATAAGATATCCACATGGTTGATCATTTCATATTTCTTTATATTATTGATATTTTATATTTTTATAAATAATATTATTAATTTTTTTTATATCTAAAGGGAAATCATCTTCTTTTATTTTAAGACTAAAATCAAGGTTAATATAATAATAATATTCGAAAATGAAAATCAATATAATAATATTAATAAGCATGCATTCATTACAACAACAATATTCCTCTCAGAAAATTGAATAATTTTTTAATTCAATGTTTATAATACTACACCTTATAACAATATTCCTCAACATCGTGTCACTCACAATTAAATATATATATTTTTTAATTCAATGTTTACAATGTTACACTTATAGTTTTTTTAATTTAATGTTTACAATGTTACACCTCCATAGCTCCTATATAATTTTTTTAATTCAATGTTTACAATGTTACACCTCCATAGCTCTTATATATGGATGGGGATATTTGGAGTCATTGTTAGGTTGAGACCTCCAGAGTTTTTATGTGAATGGGATCTTTGGAGTCATTGATTAACGATGTATAAATGGACAGAAAGTTTAGGCAGACATTGGAACAGCTTATAACATTTCATAAAATTAATCAAAAAATTGTATACAAATATTTTTACTAGAGTTTCCGCACTTGAACTCAGCAAAGAGGAACAAATAATTTCATTGCACAAAAGCCCAAAACCTCTCTTGCAGTTAATATCAAATATCTGTTAACTCAGTGAGAGTGAGCAACTATCAATGGAGCCACCCCCTCGTTACTTTCTTCACAAAGTTCATCCTCTCGTTGTGTTTTGTCAGAGACAAGTACCTAGAAACACAGAAGAAAGATGTGTCCAACCCATGGTATCCCAATCTGAAATAGGCGAAAAAGGTATGTCCAACTAGCTACTAGATGGGTGTACCACTAACCAGTGGATTGATATATGACAGCATTTGACATTAGACTTGGAAGAAAATCAAGACCCTGGTGTCCAACTTCAACAGAGGAAAATACTCATGTGAATTAAAACCTTTCGACATCTGCCCCAAATTCAAATTGGAATATTGATCAATTCTCAGTGCATTAAGGGCTTTCACATCGAACCTAGTAGTTTTTTTTATTAAAGAATAAGTTCTTGCAAAGATCTCAATGATTCAATATCTTTGACAATTGCCTTAATCTCAACAGTAATCCATTTTCAATACTCTTAAATACTAAAGCTTTAAAATTGAATTTGGTAGTTCATGGAACCAATTACGTTGTAGATTGCATCCTCAACCAATGCACCAATGTATATATGAAAGAGTTCTTCAGATAGACTTTTTATCCCACGACATTATTACATCATATGCTCAACATAAATTTCACATGTAATCTTTGAGGTTTTTTTTTTTTGGGTCTGGAATCTATTTTGTGAGAGTTTGGGTGTGTCTTAAATGTGAGGGAATATGGATTTTTTCCTCCTTATATATAGGTTTATTTTTAGGGGATGTTTTAATAGGATTATAGTATGGGTGATTTGGACTTTCTATGACTATGCTCCTCTCTTTACTCTGAACATGATAGGGTTTTTCATTTTAAATATTATTTGCTTGGGATGCCACTCTTTTTTATCTATGACTTGATACAAATTGTGTTTTTGTTTCTATGTGCGATATATATTCTATACCATATTTTAGTTGAACATTTGTGGATGTCTCAAAAGAAATCCCATGTATAGTTGGAAGAGAATCTTTAGGGTAGTATTCAATGGTGACGACATAGAATCTAGAGTGAGCCCGGGTAAGACAAGACTTTCTTTTTTGTGGAAGAAGTGGCTATCATCTTTTAACATTTCTCGTCCTTTCAAAGAACTTGGTTTTATATATTGTTATATATGATGGCGCTGCATGGGATTTTGGTGTTGTTGTTGTTTCTAAAGGATCTATAAGCTCTATTTTTTCTCCAGTTTGAGCGGTGTCTTTGTGGAGCAGTGCATATTGTCTTGAGGTGGCAGATTATTCCTTGGTGGGTGTTTTCCCCAGTGGGATATTTCTCAGTTATGCTTGAATTTTCCAATGAATTGGTCCCTGATATTCTCATTGCCATGTGATGGGATATTAATTGTTCTCCTCCTTCAAAAACTATGACCCTGAGGTTGCATGATTAGGGGTGTCTTTATTTTCCTGGGAAATCTCTTTGGGGGAGTAGTGGCATTTGTTTCTTGGGGTGCACCCACTGGTGGTTGGAATTTATTTTTGGAGGAAGGGAATACCGTACACTAAGGGTGTGGGTTGTTACTGCCACTTACCTCTGGCCCGAGTAGGTGGGATCATAGATCTGGGTGGATCACTTAACTGTTGTGTAGCTGGATTATTCTATATACCTCTTCCAAGCATCTAACACTTCTTTATCACTGTCTAGACATTTCATTTTAGAAGTGGTGGCATACATCTCCAAGGTGCTTACTCAGGCAGTTTTCCTTTTATTTTTCTATGAAGGCACAATTAACATTGTGGGTGGTTGGATCGATCAAACCCAGGTGGGTGGGATTGTGGATCTTTCCGGGTCCCAAGAGTGGGGTGGAGGTCATACTATCAATACTTACCACTTTTACATTGTTTGACATCTTTCTGATGATCAACATATAATTTTCTTCGTTTTTCTAGGTTAAAGGTTTTTTCCATTTATGAGTAGCTTGAAGTGGTCAGTTCCTTACTGCTTTCTCAGGACTACCTAATCAGACTTAAAATTACATACATGTTGTGCTGATTTGGATGCCTCTTGTCCTTGATGATGGTTCTCGAACACATGGATCTTCGTATCGATGAATTGAATGTTGATGTATCAACGCATGATGCATTTATACAAGCCACATTAGAGGCTGAATTGGCCTACACTAAAAATTGAAATGATTTGGGTGTACTTGGTCTGTCCGATTGTTCACATTTCCCGTCATCCTCAGATCTGCCTACCCATAATCGGTCTGCAGAGGATTGGGATATGTGTCAACAACATCAAACCACAGGGTGGAGGGTGGGAAAAAACGATCGAGGTAAGATTATATGTTCGACTACTGAAACAAAAGTCTCGAATTTTGGATATGATTTACTATGGGACCGTGTTACCAGTTTACAGAAGAGGGCACTAGTCGGAGGATGGGCCTTCACTGATTTACTAGAACAAAATATGCAGGATTGGGTAAAAAGACAGTGGGTTCCTATATTAGGATATTCTCCTAAGGTAAGCAGGCTGATGAAACAACTTTCATTTCTTATACCAGGATGATTTGGAGTGCATTTTTAGGACTCCATGGGTGTGAGGATGCAAATTTCTCCAGCTCCACATATGGTATGTTGGATTTAACCCACTTCGGGACACTCCAAAGAACAATATGGTATGGGTTAAACTCTCGGTACAACCACTTGAATTCTGGACACATCGAGTTTGATGGAGATTGGGGACACCATTGGTCATTTTATATATATAGATCCTAGTTGCTTGGGTGCAAAAGACAAGAGGGTGGCATGGATCTTGGTGGAGATTGGATTCTTGGGTAGTCTTCTTGGACACATCGATTTGGATTGGGGGCAAATTCGACTCAGAAAACATATGGACTACTGTGGCATTCCTTTTAGGTACCTCCTCTGCCATCATATGGGCCAACTCATAGATCGATGCCCTTGCAGACACAGACAAAATCGTGGAGATGGTAGATGTCGAGGAGGATAGGGACATGGTCGACAATTCTTGGATAATTTGAAACACATGTCGGTACTAGGTACTGAATTTGTTACTAATGAATCTCCATTTCAATATGATATTTCGACTTCCTCTTTATCCCTTTCTCCTTGCACCTCTCCTGCACCTGCGTCTTTTACCCGAGCAAGGATGGATAATGTTTTTTATCATATGGGGTGGTCCCATATGTCCTGGGATGATATCCCTCCTGACATGATTTATCTACCTCCTTCTTTTGTGCCTCCTTGGACCTTGGTTCGATTGAACATCATAGAAACCCACTCTCATCTTGTTATCATCTCTGCAGTGTCATCGTGTCTTGACCCTTCTCCAGGTGGATCCTCACTCTCCTTATTACACATTTCTTCCCCTCCTTCTCTTGTTGTCCCACCACAAGAGAATTGGATACTCTTACTGTCCACAAGGCTAAGGGATGCACATCCCCTCCAGTCATTAGTTTCTATTTTTCCTTCAATATCACCATTAGAGGAAGAGGTGGAAAGGATAACATGCACTTTAGAGGTAGATTTATGGATAATTATCTTCATTTTTAGGACTCATCTGAGTTGAGATATGTTCCCATCATTTATTTTGATCCCTGCGCCCTTAGAGTGGATGTGCCCATATACTGGGACACATGATGAATTGTTTATCCTTGAATATGTGGGGTCTAGGGGATTCCTCAAAACTTCTATCACTCAGACATATTTTCCAATTGTTCCGACCTTTTATTATTTCCCTGCAAGAAACTATGTCGATCTCTCATAAATTTATTGAATATTTTCGGATTATTTTTTTGGATTGGCATATGGTGGATGTTGACTCATGTGGGCTTTTCGGGGGTACTGCTGTGCTTTGGGAGCCTATTTGGGCATCACTACCTGCATATAAATTCTTTGTTGGCATCTTGTTGATAGAACATTTACGAGGAGATTCTGATAGAATACATTTTATAAAAATTTATGCTCCTTATAGGGTTGCTTTTTGGTACCGTATGGAGGCTTGTGATATATTGAAGACAAGATCCCTCATAATTGTTGGAGACTTCAATGACACTTTTTCCTTGAGGGTGTGTTGGGGGGATATATGCATAATGGATCCTTTGGTTGATAGACTACAAATTTTTTTTGACGATAATCATCTAATGGACATCCACCCCATTCCTCTTTCTCCTGCTTGGCATAATGACAAGACGGGGGAGGACCATATTGGGAAGAGTTTGGACCACTTCTTGGTACATGAAAACATGTTTGAGCGTTTGGGTCATCTGAGGTCCTCGGTTGATAGGACCTTCATCTTAGATCAACTTTCCATTGTGCTACAATGGCAGACGGAGCATGTTCATCTAAGTATTCCTTTCAAATTCAACAAAATCTAGTTGGAGGATGAAGATTGTAATAATCCGGTTAAATATTCTTGGAGTATGGTGTTGTCGGAGAGTTGGGATGGGGTCCCTTGGGTCAGTTTAGGGGTTAAAACCCCAATTTTTTATGTACATTTTGGTAAAAGATGTAAAGTCTCCACAATTTGTGGATGCAGAGCACGTAGGTAATTAGGAGTAAAAGGGGATTAAGCCCCTTGTCTATGTAAAGTTGAGTCAGCTTTAAGATCCACCCATGGTCCGAGGACCATGGGATTGTATAAATAGGCATGTCTTAGAGAGTCTAAGACATGATAATCAGAGATGATGGATGTAGTGGGTCGATAGAAGTTAGCGCATAGAAGTGAGTCATAGAGGAGGGAAAGGCTATGTAGCTAAGTGCGCAAAGGCTTAGAGTAGTGTCCGCAACTGAAAGTGCGAACCCCTGCAGTTGAGTGCATAGGGTAGTTTTGAGTCTGTAATACCATATTGAAGATCAATAAAGAAGATTGTTGAAGAATCCTTATGTTTATTTGTTTACTTATGTTATTTATGTTTGCGATATATGTTGTGATTGAACAAATGTCTCTATGAAATAATGATCTATTGATGCGCGACTCCATGGGATAAGTCTTATTAACTGTACCCAATGCATGTTAAGTACCTTCACGAAGTTTATAATACATTTTGTTATGTTTATTAAATACTTAAAGATATCTCTGTGAGCTCAAATCTAGGATTATCTTATGGTGCACGGAAGTGGATGATTCATCTGTTAAGGGTCCGCAAAGACCTGTCATAGACCTTTGCGAAGGTCTAAAGGCTGTTTAAAGGAAGTTGTAGTATCGAGCCCTAGGGGCTTATTGATCCACACGAAGGCGGATCTAGGTCAATCAAAGACATCACACTGATCTTTGGATGCGGAAACTTGGTTCCAGCATCCCCCCATACTGCTTCGAGTGAGACTTCAGCTTGCACTACACGGGTTGATGCCGAGAGGGCCAATAGTGTAGGGTTTTGTTTGGCATAATTAAATCTAAACCTATGTCAGGAACCACTAAGCCAACAAATGGTTCTGTTGCTGGGACCGAGATCTGCTAAGGAGATGTGTGATGTCGCATCACTAGAATCTGACCAAGAACGAAATTGAGAAGTGGTTGGATAGGAAAATTCACGAATTCATGGTGAAAGAGAACAAGAATCTGTGCTTGTCAAAGGAGCAGTGGTTGGACAGATATTTGTACATAGAAATACATGAAATTTTCTTTTGCACCTTCCCGATCGAATTATAAGAGTGATAGCTAAGTTAGTAGATGACCAAGGAAGGTGGAGGCTTGATGGTCCAATAGTGTGGACTCTGGAGCTAGTGCAAAGGATGGAAGCCTCTAAAGACAAGATCGCACACGTTGTTGACCACTGGCTTGATCGATTTATAGGGGGATTTGTTACAGAGTTCGTGGTTGATACCTCAGTCAGCTACAATGAAGCAGAGCAACGCTTATTCAAGGGACCGTGAGGTAAGTATCTAAAATCATGAATACTTGGATTAGGATTCTCTTGTGTGAAAAATAGGTTGTGCCATTACCTTTATGTTTGGAGCTACGTGAAGTGGAAAATTATTTAGAAATCGAGAGAAAGCAGGTCTTGAATATAGCCTGTTGATTGGACCTCCTTCAAGCGACGACGAGGGAATGGTACGGGCCTCATCACGGAGTGATGTCCAACTGATAAGATAGGGTTTCCCATAGATACATCATCCATCCACTCCGCCGCCACCTTCACCTCCATAGCATACACCTTCGCCCACACCTCCGCCACCACCACCATCGTTCAACATGTCAAACTCAATAAAGCTGCCAATTTTCAAAGGTATCGGGAGCAAAGATACAAATCAATTATGTTTTGTTGCGAACTTTGTGTGGACCATGCAGTAGATCACTGATGATAACATAAAGAAGGCGCAATTAGTTACTGCTCTACAGGATCGCGCACTGACGTGGTATATTAAGTACTGTGATGATCATCTTGTAACAACGCTAGCAGAGAATAAGGATGATTTAAACAAAGAGTTTAGTAAGCCTAAGTCTGACTCGTAGCTAGTGGTTGGATTTAAGAAAATCACTATGAGGGTTGATGAAATGCCTTGGGATTTAGATCAAAGGTTGAAATGTGTGATCCGCAAAGCTAATATGCAAGTCACAAATGATCAGCATCGTGAGTGGTTTATAACCTCATTTCTGCCCCACCTGAGGATTGATTTTTCACATCAGAAAATAGGAACTCAGGTAGAAGCCCTGGAAATTGTGATGAGATTGCATGCAACGCCTATTCAGGACGCGACTTTGGAAGTCCAATAAATTTAATCGCAGTTGCAGAACCTTTGCTCGGAATTGCAGAGCTTGAAAAAAGAGGAGGAGGCTAGGCCAGAGCTACACGAGGAATTTTGGTGTCTGAAATGTAAGAGCCAAGGGCATGATAAATATCACTTCCCTGTCTTCGCAAATTATATTACAGGGAAGGGGGGACCAATTCCCCTAAGGCCAAGAAACTCCAACAAGACCGAGTGTGGGGCCCGCGCTATGGTGCACTATCTTCCAAGTGGTTGGAAAACATGTAACAAATAATTGTCATTTGCTACAAAAGTTCATTCAAACACCACAACAGTTGTTCTATGATTTATGCAAATCGGTGGACCATGATGAGCGCAATTGTCACAGCTATGAGTTGATGATGGAAAGAACGCCTACCTACCGAATGCAAGCAGAAACTCGGCCTCCAAAGCAGGGCATCAGAGGAGCGTACGGAGGATATTAGGGACGAGAACAAGGCCAAGGAGGAGGAGGGCCTGGTAGAGGTCGAGGTCAGGTTATTTGTTACAATTGTGGGATGCTAGGGAACTACACGTGGAAGTGTCAGAATCAGACATGCCCGTCATGTCAATACTGCGGCCAGTTTAACCACACTATAGAATAATGCCCTGTGTTGATCGCTAAGATGTAGGAGAAAAAGGCGCAGCCTTAGCAACCTACGCAGAACTTACAAATGATGAGATTTGAGCCCCTTGACGAAGATCCGAATGTGAATATAGTGCTGAGAAGTGGGATTACAACTAGGGATGATAAGGGAAAATAGTCTGAAGAGAACGGATGGGTCCACAGGACCCCAGAAAAAGAATTTGGGTTTGATGTGGAGTGTGCGAAGGAAACATTTATGGAGGCTAAGAAAACCTTCGTTGAGGCATCCACCTCATGGAGCCAGAACAGAGTACCAGAAACTAGCGCACCGACAGAGGTTAATCATGCATCTCATTATGGATGTCTTCAGGGATGGGTGAATGGAAGGATTTTGTGGCCTCTTGAGCATGGTAGTGGTCTCGGTTCTGGCCATAAGGGCCTCAATCACCTCCATTTACTCTTTGGCTCCTCATACTCTACCTTTGCATGATGGCAAGCCAACAAGGGTGTATCTCAAAAAAATTACAAACGCTCATGAATTAAAGAACAACAAATAAAGCACTACAAAGCTCTCAACTTAGATTTAAGTTGGGAGCTTTATAATTAAGACCATAGTAATAACTAGTGTTAGACCCACATGGGATGTGAACAGTTATGAATGATAGAACAATTAATTTCCTTTACTATTAACATAGATGTACATTTATAATACCTTCTTGTGACTGTTGGATTCATCTTCCAATGTCTCTTGGATTCCTTTGACCATTCTGCTCACACACCTTAACCCTTAGCAGATTAGGTGTCCAACACCCCCCCCCCAATCCAAAGGGTTATGTATGAGTCTAAGAAGAGATTTGTAATACAAAATGTGCAAAAATGCATGGAAACACTAGTTTGAATGTGCTCTCTAAAATGTGTAGTATTTCCTTTAGATTCACAAGCTCATGTAATCTACTAAAACAAGAGACAAGAATCTACTTCTACTCTTTATAGTGGAAGCACATAAAGATCGAGCAAAACAATAATTGATAGGAGGAATAACATCAATGGCACATAACACAATAAATATCTGGGGAAAGCCACAACTCAAAACTCCACTATCTGTATTATATTAACCAAAAATCCAAGATGATAATACAATGCTTGTTCTCACAAGAACAATCCCACCACTTATTAAAATCAATCTCCAACTCACAAGCAAAACCTTGGCTAAAACTCTGCCAATTCTCCTTCTCTCCAAGTCCCATTTCCTTGCGCAATTCCTATGGCTGAATAATTCATCTTAAAGGAAAACTAGTGCATCTAAAATTGCGCAATCCATTCAAGGTTGAGTTCCTGATTGCATGAACCATCTGTACAACTTAGAAAATTATACAAAAAATAGTACAATGTCCCTACACTCTAGTCTCAATTGGGTCTTTCTCAGAATCGACCTACATGAGTTTCTGATGAGGGAATCCTCAGTTAATTAGACTAGCACTAGTTAATGCATTAGTGCACCAGCTGACTGTTAACTCATTATTAGTTCCTCAAACAGTTTGAAACTAATTTAACTGGACTCAACTCAGTAAAGTGAGTTAACTACTTACAACTCATACTTAACTCATATTGGACCCCTATAATATAGGGAGAACATATACATGACTACAAAAAGACTTCCAACTCAAAATTCCTAAGTTAACTAAGTAAACTCACTCTAGTTAACTATTACAAGTTGCTATGATAATAGAATTCGATTTTAATTCTCAGTTTAATTCAAGGAAAAATTAAACTAAAATTTCTAGATTTTATTTTTATCATTTCTTGTTGCTATTTTCAATACACCCTCTCAACAAGAAAGGAATTCAACTCGATCCTGATCCTGAACCTTTGGAATGTTCTGCATGCAACACTTCTCTCTAGTGTTATTTCTCCAACAACTCCAGAGACAAAAAACCTCCAACCTGAATCAGAATGATGCTTCTGTCATTAAAGTCTCTGACTGCTATTGCCTCTCTCGACTGAAAACTTTGCACTTCTGTTGATTGTCTTTTTGCACTGTTGTCAACCCTCTCTGTGCTCTTCAATATCTGACTGCTCTAGCCTCTGTCACTCTAAGGGCCTCAATCACCTCCCTTTCCTCTTTGGCTCCTCATATGCTACCTTTGCATGATGGCTAGCCAACAAGGGTGTATCTCAAAGAAAGTACAAACACTCGTGAATTAAAGAACAACAAATAAAGCACTCCAAAGCTCTCGACTAAAGTTTTACGTTGGGAGATTTATAATTAAGACCACCAATAATAACTAGCCCATTCCAAAATAACCTTGCAACAAACGAGAAAACCAGAAGAAAAGAAAAATGAATTCCCAATTCACATTACACTTGAGACCCCATGGCCATATTCTTTGCTTGATGATCATAGGTGAATTCTCACGGTGAAAACCACAAATTAATTAGTAAATTTCTACAAAATTCAAAAAGGACACCCACTGGTTAGTTGAATCAAATAGAGGCCCTCTCTTAGGTCCAAAAACTAGCATGATAAAACCATAGTTATCACCATTCCAACCGAAGGCCCAAGCTATGAGCCAAATTATACTTTCATCAATAGAATTAGTGTACCTACCTACAAGCCAAATGTTGAACCAAGACACATTCTTAAATATGTAAATCCTGGCAGGGATAGAGCCACCAATGGAGCAATACCATCATTTAATACTACAGGAAAATATCTAGATAAAAAGCTTACTGATATACTCATCCCTAAAGACAATAACTATCAAACCCGGTTTTAAACCCAACTATAGAGTTGGATGGTACACAAAGATAGGACCAATAACACGATAAACCCTCACAACCATCATCACTATTACGTATTGTAGTTATGTCTCCTTTTTCCATTAGTTAGAGCATGTAACAATGCCCATACTTATTGAATTCATATGTATTTTCCATACCATCATGGAGAACCTTCCTATAAAGCAACCATGTTCTTCTTAATAATACATGACATGTGTCCATCTCCACCACTTCAACTAATAGTTGGTCACTAAAATTGTAAATCTAGAAACTCAACCAACATTGTTATGTTAGAGTAATTTGTTGACCCTTCTATAACCATGCAAATTGATATGGAGTTGTTTGAGGGATACAATTTAATTTTAACTTATCGATGACCTTTTTCGACATCACATTTTCTGTACTCCCCGCCTCTATGATCAAATTGTAGCATATACTATAACCTTTCGTTTAGTTTTAATTTTTTTTTTCCTTATCCTACAGCATGACATTTTGTTTTCATAATCAATATACTAAAACTGCACTCCATATCAGTTACTTTCACAGTTATGGACCACTCCGGAATTATGAATATCTCATGGCCCTCCTCACGTCTCTCATCTCTGAACAACTCATAAAGAGAGTCCAATATGCATTTGAACTCTTTCTCCAATTTGTTAGTTCCACCACGAGGGGCCCCAACGATGGAAATTCCAAAGCGGTTGATAGATCCTTTTGATTTCAAGGGAATTGTTGACCATCCATTCGGTGACAAGAAGGTTGATTAATCCTTGTATTCATATGCGACATAATTTCCGCGAAATTTCCTGAGACTGGACACCTCTACATAATTTCCACAAAATTTCCGGAAGTAATTTCCAGGAAATTTCGTGACACTGGAAACCTTTACATAATTTCCACAAAATTTCCGGAAGTAATTTCCAGGAAATTGACTTTTACAATGTCGCTCAATAATGGACCGAGGGCCCAATTTCCCAAGTTTCATAGTGATGGAGAATTCATGATGGTCGAGACGCAGCGTCAGATCTACGAAATTTCCGGCGGTGGAATTTTTAAATGGTTGCCTTGTCACTTCATGATTCTGGACGGAGATTTGGTAAATTCTTCATCTGAGACTAGCCCTGGGATTTCAAATCTCTTCCAATATCTTTTGTTCGTCAAATGAAAATTTGATGTCGTTTTGGTAGTTTTCATGCTTTTTATTTTAGGTTCTATTTAAATTTGTGAGTGTCAACTTCCTCTTATCTAGAAATTCTCTTTCAACTATTCCTTTATCTCAACTTCCTTTAATCTCCCTATGAGAGTGTCTTGTTTTTTCTCAACATATGTGTTTCACCATGTCTCCACTTCCTTTAATCTTCCTCTTAGAGTGCCTTGTTTTTTCCTAAGTTAGCATATGTGTTTCCACCTAGTATACAACCATATTTTTAAGATTTTATAAAGGTTTTTAGCCTTTGGGAGTTAATAATTTTGATCATGTGCATAAATCTTGACATGTCAAAAAAACTAAAGAAACCGATATAATTAGGATGATGAGGATCCTCAACTGTTAGTGAATAAGATAGAGTTATTTTTTTTAAATATCAAGAATTTAACTACTATCCCTTTTTATAATTTATTTAAATCCAATAATCTACTACATATGTCAAATTTATTAAACATATAATTACATGTTTAACTATTTCTTAATAATTTATTTTCACCAAATATTTTATTTACAGATGGGCACACACATCTTTATTTACTCACCACATATTTTATTTACTGAATTCTTTATTTATACCAAGATAACTTTAATTCCTATAAGTGCACTTTCAACCAACTATGAACTACTTGAATAATAAATCCAGTGATGATAGCTAAATATTTTAAAATATTTGTATATCCTTTCAACTAATTTGATATCCATTACACATATTTGGAACACATTATTCCTGAAACCATGACGGTGAAAAATGTCAAGACTAAGCAAACTCTGCAATCTATCTACGAGGTAATCAACTCATTCTTTGCATTTGAACATTGTTAACTAATCATGTTCATAATATCTTAAATATGAGCGTGTGATTTCCTCATCTTAAAAAATTAGATTCACATTATTGTCCACATCATAGATGAAATATACATGAAATATATAGCTCAACCAATTACACAAAGAAATCCTTCCTATTAAACATTGTCGTACACAATACCATCACTAATTCTATTCATGTACTTTGTATGAGTTGAATCCTCCAAATACAACTATATTAGAAGTGGCTGACAATCTAAATAGGTATATTAAATAAATATGAGTTTGTAACATCTTCAATAATTATTTGTATTGTAAGATAAGTTTAGCTTAATAACTATATAATTATTTTTTTTAAAGAGAAATTCACTACGGTAAAAATGAAGTTGATCTCAAAGCATTTAGTAAAAAACTCAAAATACAAAATTAGTCAAAATAAGTTAGGGCAATAAAAAAACAAAAATAGTCAAAATAAGCCTGGGCTTTTCAAAATGGTAATTGAGCGCTTTATGGAATAAATCACAAGTGATTTTTAGTCAAAATAAGCCAAGGCACTCAAAAAAACAAAAATAGTCAAAATAAGCATGGGCTTTTCAAAATGGTAATTGAGCATTTCATTATGGAATAAATCACAAGTTATTTTTCTAATATTTAAGACATTCTTTTAACGTGACATGATATATTATTCCTGTAAAAGAACTTAGAGAAACTCATTTTGACAAGCTTGTATAATTTCACAACATTTATTTCACATCAAACAAATACTAAGAAAGAAATAAAAAAACAACAACCGAATGAGATTGAAACTGGTTGAAGAAGGCAACTTACTTGGGACTTGAAAACTAGGAAATCTTGTGGATTGTGAAGTAAATGATGAGGGCAAGTTCAGTAGAAAGCTCCAACATTTATTTTTAGGGGCTTATTTGTGGTTGTGGTGTTGTTTTTCATATTTATCGCATACAAATTTTTGGAATCAAGGTTTCGAACTATTTTTCCTAGTTCATGAACCACACAAGGTAGTTCGAAATTTTGGTTCCAAAAATTTATATGTAATGACTTCGAAAAAATACACCACACATAATATAGATCAAGAGCTTCAAATCAATAATTACCCTTGCTTTTAAAAAAAATAGCATGGCAGTGACTACAGTTTTGAATGAGTTTGAGGTCCACCTTTCGCTTACCCTTTTCATTGTTATTTTGTTGTCTGTTTGCTTGGGAAGGTGAGTAGCAATGGCAGACCACCTATTTCCCGGTAGAGCATGAAGTTGAATAATATTCTTCTCTTCCTGCACGCTGAATTTTTCCCCTTGATATTTGGTCTTAGATAGTTAGCCCAATGCAATCTCCAGATTTTTCTGATCTCAACACCTAACTTTCTATTGCAGAGCCCTCCAGCTTCCATGGTTTTGCTACAGTATGTAAGTAACGAGCTTCTGATTTTCTTCGGGCATCCAGGGCCCTTCTTGAGCCCAAGTTTTTCGCAGCAGTAAGCCCTACCATTATTTCTAATTTGGTGTGACTTTTGATAATCCGCGGCAAAGATGTTGTCAAATTAAACACTGCAACTGCCCTTCACGTCACCAGTTGTTCCTCAACTGCTTTATTTTTTTATCGCACTTCTTCGTCGATGTTGGAAGATGGCAGAATCAAACAAGAGGGAGACTGTGGAACGATTGAGGGAAGCCTAAGGAACAAAAACAAGAACACCACCCCTTCTAAGTGTTATACACACCAAAAAATGCATGTATATTTTTAGTATTTTTCAATCATGTACTAGCTTATAGTTTGATGGTTGAATTCACATTATTGACATAGACTGGTTGGTTGGTTCCTTGAATGTAACACCTAGATTACAATGTAGTTGTTCTTATTTGCCTAGGGGGAGATCTCCCTTCATAAAGTTCAAATCTACGAAAGAACTATAGTCAGATAATTTTTTATATGATTCAAATCTATGAAAGTGTGCAAGGCTCCATTGCCAAGTGAGCCAGAGGTATTGTATGCATTTGCGTTATGACCCTGGGCTTAGTCTGAATTTGGTGTTTTTAACTTAAAGACGGGTAGTATAAATTTTGGCAGGACAAATCCTGAATTAAATGTCAAAATGACGGTTTTTGATTTATGAAGCACGTCAAATTTGACGGGTAAAAATTTACGGCAACTATCAAATACATCTTAAAATATGAAATACGTATTGTGGGACGTAAAATTCCAGGTTTGTCTGAGACGAAGCGTAATTTCCACAAAATTTACAAGGCGTCTCGGCATTTTAATGCACCTTCTTCCGCTTCAATCATCTAATTAAGCTCACTGATACTTCTCGCCAATTTAAAGCTTGGTAAGCTCCGTGATCTATCTACCTGCTTCAGTCATCTACTTACTATTTTATGTCTGCCATTCTATCCATTCATTAGTTTGTCTATACATTTATCCCAATTGTCTTTCAAATGGCACAAACAGCTCCTCAACACAATGATAGTGCTCTTTCTTCCTTTTCTCCATCGATGGCATTAAGTTTGTTGTGTTTTTTTAACACTCGGAGCATGTTAAATATTGTTAGTGAAAAAAAAAAAAAAAACAATTCTTTTGAGGGAAGATTGTTTTTTTACCTTTGGAACGAATTTACCAACAGGTAGATTTTTTTTTTTTTACACTCAGAAATGGAAACATCAAGCACAAGTTTGACTAATCTTCAGATACCTCAGTTTAATGGAAAAAATTATGATTATTGGGCTATTACAATGAAGGCCCTGTTTTCTTCTCAAGACATTTTGGATTTGGTGGAGAATGGTTTTCAAGAACCAGCAGCTGCAACGACATACAATGCCTTATCTCAAGTAGAAAGAGATTTGTTAAGGGACAACAAGAAGAATGATTCAAAAGCCCCGTTCTATATTTTCCAAGCAGTCCATGAAAGTATTTTCCCAAGGGTTGTAGCAGCAACAAAGTCCAAGAAAGCATGGGACACCCTCCAGCTAGCCTACCAAGGCATGGAAAAAGTCAAGACAATAAAACTGCAAATGTTAAGAAGAGATATTGAAACACTTTGTATGAAAGAGTCTGAGAATGTAGACTCGTTTTTTACACATGTAATTGGGTTGGTTACTCAAACTAGGTCTCATGGTGAGACACTTAAGAAAGGAGAATAGTTGAGAAAATTTTGAGAAGTTTGTTAGCAAGGTTTAATGCCATTGTTGTGGCTATATAAGAGACAAATAATCTCTCACAGTTCTCAGTGGATGAGCTTCATGAATCACTGATTTCTCGTGAACATAGACTGAATAGAGAAACAAGCTCCTCATTGGAGCAGGCCTTCAAGACACAAGTTTCCTTTGGTCAAGGTCAAGGCAGAGGAAGATCATATGCTAGAGGAAGAGGAAGAAGCCCACACAGAGGTGGAACAAGTAGCTTTTCAAGCTCAAGTGGAAGAGGCTGCAATCAAAATCCAAGTCAAGGCCCAAGACAAAATCAAGCACAAGGCTAGAGGTATGATAAATCTCAAGCCTAATGTCATTACTGTAAGAAGTATGGTCATTATGAAAATGAATGTAGAAAGAAGAAATATGACATCAGTAACAAACCAAGTGCAAATTTAGCTTGTAATGTAGCACAAGAAAAACAAAGTGATATATGGTATCTATATTCAGGGTGTAACAACCACATGTTAGGGAACACATAAATGTTTTCCAATCTAGATGAAAATGTGAAATCTAAAGTTACATTAGGGACTGATAGCAAAGTCTCTTTCATGGGAAAAGGAAGAGTTAATATCCTAACAAAGAAGGGGGAGAAGAAGCACATCTCAGATGTTTACCTTGTCCCGGGTCTAAAGCATGATCTCATAAGCAATGTACAACTCATACAAAAGGGCTAAAATGTCTTCTTCAAAAATGACGTGTGCACAATTTTGGATAGGCCTCCAAGTAGATAGTTGATTGCAAAGGTTCAGATGACAAACAATAGAATGTTTCCCCTAAATATAAGATCAGATTTGAAGGAAGAAGGTGCACAAGCACAACTATCAATGAACTCACAAGAGGATGGAAGAAAAGATGCAGCTGTCGCACAAGTGAACTATCAAGCAGAGGTCAAAGATGAAAATTGGTTATGGCATTTGAGATTTGGACATCTCAACTTTGGAGGTTTGAATTTGTTGCATAGGAAAGGCATGGTGAAGGGTTTTCCACTCATAAAAAAACCGAATAGCCTATATGAAGGGTGCATCTTGGGCAAGCAACATAGAGAGACATTTCCAGCAGGAAATTCAGTAAGGGCAAAGGCACCTTTGGAGATTGTCCATTCAGATTTATGTGGACCAATGCAGACATCATCAATTGGTGGCAGCCACTATTTATTGACCTTCATAGATGACTACACAAGGAAGACATGGGTATATATCCTAAAATAGAAAAGTGAAGTGTTTGAGCGCTTTCTCCAATACAGCGCTCTTGTTGAGAAGCAAAGTGGACACTACAACAAAGTCCTCAGGACTATCAAAGGTGGTGAATACATCTCAAATGATTTCCTTTGATTTTGCAGGGAGCATGGAATTCATAAGCAATTTACAACAAGATACACACCTCAGAAAAATGGTGTGGCAGAAAGGAAGAATAGGACCATTATGGAAATGGCAGGGAGTATGTTGAAGGCAAAAATTTGCCAAATGATTATTGCGCTGAAGCTGTCGCATGTGCAACATATATCTTGAATAGATGTCCAACCGAAATAATCTAGAATGTAGTTCCTGAAGAGGCATGGAGTGGAAGAAAGCATAGCGTCACTCAAATGAGAGTCTTTGGATGTGTGGCATATGCACATGTCCCGGACGAGTTGAGGAAGAAGTTGGACAATAAGGGGGAGAAATTTATATTTGTTGGATACAATGATCAATCCTAGGCATACAAACTCTACAATCCATTAACCAAGAAGGCCATAATCAACAGATATGTGTAGTTCATAGAAGAGGAAGCATGGATGAAAGTCTAGAGAAGACAATAAATGTGAAAGCATGGATACCACATGAGGATAAAGAGGAATTGATAGCATCAAGTAATTCCTCAACAGTGACTCCCTCTACTCCTATTCAAGCTCAACAAAGCAGGCAGCAAGGAACACCATCAACAAATAATAGGACGATGTCGTGTAGTAAAGCAAGTGCTTGTCCAAGAACGCCGCAAAGAGCAACACCAAGTGACATGTCAAGCCCATCTTCAACAAGCACAAGAAGACGAGAATTCAAAAATTTAAATGAAATTTATGAGCAAGATGAGGTTGATAGCAGTGCTGGTATGAATTCATTATTTGCTTTGTTTTTTCATGTAGATGACCCAGTCCACTTTGAAGATGCAGTCAAAGAAGAAAAATGGGTTGCAGCAATGGAAGAAGAAATAAGAGCAATAAAAAATAATGACACATGGGAGTTAGTGAACCTTCCGTAAGGAAAAGAAGTCATTGGAGTGAAGTGGGTCTATAAGACCAAAAGCAACATGGAGGGAAAGATTTAAAGGCAAAAAGCAAGGCTAATTCTCAAAGGATACAAGCAGTAGCATGGGAGAGATTATTAAGAGACGTTTGCGCCGGTCGTGAGGATGGAGACAATGCGTATAGTTGTGGCAATTACCACGCAACATAAATGGAAAGTGTATCAAATGGATGTAAAATCAATGTTCTTGAATGGAGTGCTGAAAGAGGAAGTGAATGTTGCGCAACCGCCTGGTTATGAGGTAGAAGGCCAAGAAGATAAAGTGTATCGGTTGCGGAAATCTCTTTATGGGCGGAGGCAAGCACCACGTGCATGGTACAACAGGATAGATGCCTACTTGTTGGAAAATGGTTTCGACAAATGTGACAGTGAGCCTACTCTCTACATCAAAGAGAGCGATGTGAAGCAAGTAGAAAATGACATTTTTATTTCTCAAGCAAAGTATGTAGCAGACATTTTGGAGAGGTCTAATATGCAGAATAGCAAGCCCGCACCAAATCCAATTCTCATGGGGTTGAATTTGAGCAAAGAATATTGCAGCAGTAATGTCAATCCGACATTATACAAAAGTATGATAGGTAGCTTGATGTATTTAACCGCTACTAGGCGGATATAACGTATGCAGTGAGTTTGGTGTCGAGGTTCATGGAGACACCCAAACACATTGGCAAACAACGAAAATAATTCTAAAGTATGTCAATGGGACAAAATAGTATGGCGTTTTGTACACCGCAACAGATGATTTCAGGCTGGTTGGTTACAGTGACAATGATTGGGCAGGAAGTGAAGATGATAGAAAGAACACTTCAGCATATGTTTTTCATTTGGGTTCTGGAGCCATTTCATGGGCCTCCAAGAAGCAGCCAATAGTGTCACTGTCAATAGTAGAAGTTGAATATGTCGTCGAAACAACAACAACGTGTCAGACAGTTTGGATGAGAAGGGTGTTGAGAGATCTTTGCCATGACCAAGAGGGAAAGACAACTATTTTCTGCAACAACACATCAACAATTGCATTGCCAAAGAATTCTGTGTTTCACAAGAGGACCAAGCATATTGATGCTAAATATCATTTTATCAGAGAGTTGATTAACAATGCTGAAATTGTGTTGCAACACTGCAGGTCACAGGAACAATATGCTGACATTTTCACAAAGCCATTAGCACGTGAAAGTTTTGTTTATTTCAGATATTGTTTGGGAATTGTCAATGGTGGCAACTATGACTAAGGGGGAGTGTTGGAAATATTAATCCCAACCACCGCCTTAAACAAATTGACAAGCACCATGCTTTCCCAGTCACCTACTGGACGGTTGCGATTTTATTTGTAGGCGAAAGGACTGAAGTCAGAGCAGAATTACAACCCTCAACATTCCGCAACACAGCAAAGGAGTTAAGGCATTTAATGAAGTTTAGTAAATAAGTATGGGCAAGAATTCACTACGTAATTGTTGCCCACAATCCACAACTCCTGCAAGTTCAGAAAACAAATTACTATGTAAAATCACCCACGCTGCATATAATTATTTTCTCTGTCATGTATTAATGTCAAATTTGTATGTTGAGTAATTATGGATGAAAATGTCATTTGTAATGTTGGGCATGTTGGGTAAGTTAGAGAGGGATATTCTGTGAGGTAGTGAGGAGAAAATCGTGGATGAAATATTGGTGGGCACGTGAAAACCAGTTTTAGGGAGTTTTATAGAATTTTACTCTGCAACCCCAGTGACGCATAAATCGCAATAAGTTTGTTGTGTTTTTCACTTGGAGTTGTAGCCTCCATTTATCACGTGAATTTATTTCCCTATGTTTTGACATATAATATAAAGTGTGGCTAGTTGCGTTATGGTATTAATTTTACACAAGTAAATTTACTGCAACCCTCTTTTGTTTTACTCTGTTTTGCTTTTTGTTTTAATTAAGTCCCTGTGTGATTGTGATATCCTGGCCGCAACCTATTTTTGAGCTAGTTGACTTTGCTGCAACCGATTTTTGAGATCCTTTGCCCTCGTAAATTTTTTCTAACATTTTACAGTGTGGAGCCTTGGGAGCTTCGCAGGACGGGGAAGGATGGAAGGTATGTTGAAGCCCTGCACAAGAACGAAGAGAAAAATCGATACGACTCATAGACTATTCAGAAGTGGAGAGAAGCTCTCTACACTACTACAAACATAAGTGGTTTTGAGTTCAAGGAGTTTAATGGGTAAGAATGTCAAACTGACCTCCCTCCCTCTTCCCTTCTTCTCCGATCTAAGTTTTAATTTGTTGGATTGGTAGGCATGCGACATTTTATATTAGTTCCTTTTACCAGTGGTTTTATTCTCTGATATTTAGGGACGAGGGAGAACTGTTGGAAGCGATCGTGTTGCGCATGTTGAATAATGTTGACAAAACACCATTGAAATTTGTGGCCGAACATCCAACAGGTTTGGAGGAAAAGTTAAAGGAATTTGAAACCAAAGTTCTGCAGTAGTAGAAGGGCAACATTGTGGGGATTGTGGATCAAGGAAGTATGGGAAAGACAACAGTGGCTAAACAATACTTTAGCTAGAGGATATGGCATTATAGTCGATCGTACTTTTTATACAATGTCAGAGAAAACGCAGCCAATGGCTCTCTATATTCTTTGCAGAGGAAACTACTGAAGGACTTGACTAGATTGGACCTGCCAATATACAACATTGATGAAGGTATAGAGAAGCTTTTAAAGCATCTATCCCCCTCTTATAACTTTCTTATAATTTTAGATGATGTATATGATGCTTGAAAACTGCAACTGTTTTTCCCAATTAAAGATATTCTTAGCTCCAATAGCTTGATTTTGATCACCTCTCGTGACAAGAAAATTTTCAAAATAGCAAAAATTATAGAGACATCAGTCTACAAGCTAAAGGGGCCGGATTTACTACACTCCAAAAATCTCTTCTACTCTCATGCCTTCAATCAGCTAAATCGTCTACCAGAAGTTGCAGATCTGGTAGATGGTTTTTTGATAGCTTGCGATGGATTACCACTATCATTGAAGGTGTTCGGTGCACTTCTCTTTGGTGAAGATGACAAATGTTACTAGAAAGACACATTAAATCGACTAAAACACATATTACCTACTATTGAGATATATGAGCGACTTAAAATCAGTTATGACTCTCTCAGTTCAAAGGATCAAGAAATATTCTTATATATTGCTTGCTTCTTCACTGGAAAAGACATAGATACTGTAATAAAAATATGAGGTTCAATTGGGCAGCTTCTAAATCTAAAGAATAAGTGTCTCTTGGAAATTGATGGTGAAAATAAGGTAAAAATGCATGATCAAATCAGAGATACGGGAGGACATATTGCGGAGGAAGCGACTACTCGACGTTTTTGGCATCAGACGCCCAACAACATCAATTATTTGTTGGAGTGATCCTCATGTGTAAGTGTTGCAATTATTCAAACTTTTGAAGATGAGTACCTAAGTTTCTAATTTGTTTGCTAAGGAACAAAGAAAAACATTTGTATAATTTTCATGAATAAACAGGGAAACATTGAAGTTCGCAGAATTATGATGGATGGTCCCCTCAATTTCAATGAAGACAATACTCACTTGCTGATGAGTGAGATGTCATGGTACAAAAGATGGTGTCCTGAGTTGTTTGGGAACTATCTGAGGTGTCTTTTAGATAATTTCTGTTTTTGTGGCATTTTGAATTTGCAACTTGTCTCGGCTGAAGATGATTATTTGGAACGGATACTGAGGAGGGCAAGAGCACCACAGCTCCAGTGGATCCACTGGTATAAGTGTACACACTCTTCCCTAACTTCCTGGATACCCATGGAGAATTTAAAAGTTTTGGAAGTGGAAGGAAATAAATTAAGAGTATTGTGGGAACGTGAATCTCAGGTATGTTTATTTTGTTTTCCTTCAGTGTCCAAATTCATTTTCTAAGTGAAAATCATCATAGGTGTTTTTGTGATAGTTGAAACACAAACACTGCAGGTGCATAGCCAGTTGTGAAAGCTGCACATCTGCGCTTCCCTTTGTCGCTTTCCCAAGTCCATAATGCAACTGAAGAACTTGGTAGAGATTGACATAAGGCATGCATCATTCAAAACTTTGCAGGAAGAACTATGTGATGTACATTCCTTGGAACACTTAGTGTTAAGAAAATGTACATAAATGATCTCGCTTCCTGATTCACTGGGAAATATAGCAATCCTCCAGGAAATAGATTTGACAAATGCTTCTAGTTTGCAGATTCTTCCAACTTCTTTTGGGAAACTTGCTGGACTGCAATCCCTATTTCTAAGAGGTTTCTCAAATTTGACCATCTCCAACGAAGCATTTGGAAATATTAGTACCCTGAAAAAGTTAGAACTTAAAGGTTGTAGCAATGTGAGGGAATTGCCTCCCCAAGTGGCACATCAATGGTTCTTGCTACAATTGGATGTGTCTAGAACGATGTTAAGAGGATTGCCAGCAAATGGTATTGGAGAAATCTCCAAGATGGAATATATGGAATTAGGAGGGGATTGCTTGTTGGAAATGCTGCTATCTTTTCTTGTTTATCTCAGGAGCTTGAAGACTTTTCGGCTCTCAAATTTCCCGGAATTGAAATGCTTGCCTGAATGCTTTGGACTGTTGACTCGGTTGGAATATTTGAGCATACAGAATTGCCTAGGGTTTAAATGCTTACTCAATTCCTTTGGACTGTTAACTCAGTTGGCAGATTTGAAGATAGAGGATTTCCTAGGGTTGAAATGCTTGCCTGATTCCTTTGGACTGTTGACTCAGTTGAAACACTTGAACATAATAAGATGTGGGATAGAATACTTACGTCAAAAGATGAACATTCTTGTAACTTTAGAGGTAATCAGGTGTCCAATGAGCAAGCTCCATTTAGAAGGGTTGAAGGAGAAACAAAAACAGAGTTGAATACAATGGACAAATGCATGTTTCATGGAGGTATTTGCCCAAACCTTCAAGGTGTGTGCCCTAACCTTCAATATCTTTTATTATATAAATGTAAGGAATTGAGGAAAATTGGAAGGCTCTATGGTCTGCCAAAACTTAAAACTCTTCGCTTTAGTGGGTGTGAAAACATAGAGGAGATCTCAGGTGCTCAAGCCTTGGTATCATTGGAATCGTTGTTTTTTAAAGAATGTGGAAAGATCGAGACAATAGAAGGGTTGGGACAGCTTGTAAAGCTTAAATCCGTAATCCTTTTTTAATTCTGTGAGATACGGGAGCTGCCAGGTGTGGAAACTAGAAGGTGGAACTTTAGTCTACTTCACTGTCCTAAACTGAAATTCCCTTTGCACAGACAATTCTCTCAGTCGTCTGATGTTTTAGATGTTCAGATTATAGAAAATTTAGGTACCAATAGGATTTGAGAAGGATAATCTTTGTCTATTGAGAAGTGTGTAAATTGAAGGATCACTTAGATGAGTGGTCAATTTATAGGAAGATGAAGGAGGTTTTGTCATAAATGGTGGCATTGAATGGACTTCCATACTTAGAATTAGTTCCATGGAGGAACGGATGAGACAATAGGATGCACCTTAACTCATTCCTCATCCATTTTTGAGCTCATAGGAGTTGATAAGTGAGGAAACCTTCTAGATGATTCCAAAAGTAAGAATATTCCCCAAACCCTATGTGAATTTCACTCAATCTCGCCTAGCGCAGGTGGAAGGAAGCCTAAGTGCTTTGCATAGCACCTTAGCATGGACTCAATTGCTTTGCAGTGCACCCTTACAAGGGCTTACATGCACTGGTCCCTCTAGAGGCTATCTATGGATGTCTTCAAGTCATGAAACTTTCTAGGAAGGAGGCATTCAAAGGGGTGACTTGTTTAGGGCATGAAGCAACTGAAATTAGGGTTTGATGAGCCCTAAAACATTGATCTAGATGATGGGATTGATGTTCCAAAATGGATCTATAACAGTTTCCCCCTAAAGCATGAAATCGGAAAAATGCCAATGTCGAATGAAATGCTTTACGATGTGATGAGGAGTTATTGAAGTGGAAGGTGACCTGCATCAATTACAATACATATATCATGATATTTTGATTTTTGCATGAACCACTAAGGGAAGGCATACCCATGCTCAGCTTATAAAATTTTATTACATGTACATAAACTGTCATCTACAGCTATAGACCCATGATCAGAATGACCCTCAATGTAAAGCCATTGTACATATGATTTAGTACTCCTGAAATCACAACCCGGATGGATGAAACTAGATCCGGGGTCTTCTATCTTGTTCAATCATTTACTCAAGTACGAGTGTAACCATGTGAATATATGATCTGAAGTCGAACATGGGAAGACACCATTTGATTACCAGCCAATGATGTAAGCTGTTAGTAGACGCAAGAGAAATCATCGGTAATGATAATGATCCTCAAGGTACTACAGTACATTCTGCATGGTGTGAATGGATGATTTGATGTCAAACGCCATATAAAGTCTTTCGGTTGAAGTTCATTGATGTCAACCTATTGTCGGAAGCGAGAAACCTTCCATTGATGTATGCAAGCCTCAAGGTACTCAAAGGGTGTTTCTAAGTCAACTTCTTGGATATTGTGCTGATGTCGACAAGAATCGACTCATCGCAAGAGGGCCTTGATGTAGCCCACATTAATGACACGAAATGAGTGTAGTGATTTTGGAGATGGAATTTGACTGACGATACAAAGTTCAGGAATGGCGATTATGAAAATGAAAGTTTATGGTATTGCAAAGGATGAATTTTGATTGAATGACTTCTCTTGAACATGTCGGCGACATTAAAAGGAATTGGTAGCATTGACCCAAAACAAAGTGATTGACGGTATGATAGACCAACGGTGTGATAACCATCAAGCTAATAACCCAACCCAAATAGTCACGGTGACAGAGTGAAAGTGTCATGTTCAAGAGCGACTTGCTACCATAAAGTGGTTTCCCCTTTTTCCTATTTTCCCCAGTCATTGCTAACCAGTACCTCTTTATTTTTATCAAGCTTGAGGAGGATAACATATGCTTGTATAATTTCACCCTTCGGGTGAATTCATTTCTATTTTATGTTTTAATGAATCTAGCGAAGGTGAAACTCGGTCTTGTCTAGATGGACAAGTTTGTTGCTATTTGATATTTTAACGAGTTTAACGACAAAGATAACTCGATCCTTTTCATGTTTAGAGAGTTTGAAAAGGGACAAAAAGAAAACTCCAGAAGTTATTTTTCTTAAATTAATCTCTCAAGCCCAAAAAAGCGTAAAATGATACAAGAGAGATGTCGTTTCCAATTCGTTAATGAGCTGGAAAGGACAAGCGCTCAACAATCTTTTCATGTTTGGAGAGTCTGAAAAGAGCTTAAAGAGGACTCCACTTTGAGGAACAAGTGGTGTCTAAGGTAGCAACTAGTTCCGATGATGTTGGAACTTCAAAACATGATGATTTATGTGAAGAGGCTGGGTAATAAGACCACCCATTGCAACTGTTCCTTAAAAAGGTAAAACAACCAAGTGAAAGCATATGATCGGCCAAGCAGATAGTGACGATGGAGGGAGAAAAACCAAGGCTCATCTACAAAAGATGCTGATAGAATGGCAATCACGAGGGTTAAAATAGAAATGGGTTCTTTTTTAGACAAGATTGAACCATAGGGAACTATGCTTGGATCCAGTTTCATGTTTACACAAGCTTGAAATGAAAAACTATGCTTGGATTCGATTTCAGTTTTAGACAAGCTTGAAACAAAAAACTATGCTTGGATTCAGTTTCATTTTTACACAAGCTTGAAATGAAGAACTGTGATTGATATTGGTTTACATGCCACCATCATGAAGAAAGGGAGAGTTTCCTATAACTAGATGGAATGAAGGAAGACGGTTATCCAACACCTTTTGGCTTCGTCCAGATAGGGACAAAGGTGAATGGGGTGATTCCCTTCACATAACCTACAAGGAAACTTAACTTTACCACTAAGTGCATGCCCCCAATCTTCATTACATTCACCTATTTAGACTACTCATGGCTATCAGGTGGATGGAATGAAGGTTATTTTACGAGATCAAGTGAAAGACTCGATTGGGATTTTACGAGATCTAATCAAAGATTCGACTTGGAACTTTGCTCTAGGGGACCTTGTTTCATTTTTTTAATGAGCTTGACACAAGACAAGGAACTATGCTCATACTCCTTGTTTCATTTTTTAACGAGCTTGACACAAGACAAGGAACTATTCTCGTGGGAGCTGTTTCACTTTTTTAATGAGGTTGACACAATAAAAGAACTATCCTCATGGACCTATTTCATTTTTTAATGAGGTTGACACAGTAAAAGAACTATCCTCAAGGACCTCTTTCATTTTTTAATGAGGTTGACACAGTAAAAGAACTATCCTCAGATCCTTGGTTTCATTTTTTAACGAGGTTGACAGAAGACAAGAAACTATCCTCATTGGCCTGTTTCATTTTTTAATGAGGTTGACACAGTAAAAGAACTATCCTCATATGACCTGTTTCAATTCTTTTAATGAGGTTGACATAGTAAAAGAACTATCCTCATATGACCTTTGTTTTTCATGATCAATGATAGGAGGTCATGACTTCCAAGAGGTTCTCATCTGATGGGAGAACAATGCTTTGGAAAGAGAGATCTGGTTCCAATGCCCCCAGTACATAATGTACAACATCATGGAATTGATCGTCCATTGATGTAGGCATGGAATGGGTTGCCACATAATTAACCTATGGAGGGGATGATACCATTGGTACAAAAGGACCATTTAGGGAAGATGGTTGACTGGAAGCCATATTGGATCGGTTAATGAAAGCTGGTCAATGGTGGCAATTCTGCCTTCATGCAGGAAACAAATCACTTGAAAGAGTGTTGAAACAATAGCTCCCATGTCATAAACATAGTTGCACCCAAGAAGTAAATTGTAATATAAAGGGCTTGGGACTACCATCACGTTCAGATAAACAATTTTTCCTCCCAAAGTAATAGGTAGTTGAGGAAGGATCCCTAATGGTTGACTAGTTCCTCTATTAAAAGCCAATAGATTCTGGGCAACATGCACAAGTGGCGGTGAACTGAGCACTTTCCAAGCAGTTGAGGAAAGGATACTCACAGATGCACCTTCATCTATAATAGTGCTAGATACAATCATATTACAAACCTGTACTATGATTTGGAAAGGCACATAAGAAGGAAGAAGAAGCCTGCTAGTTGATTCCAATCAAAGGAAGTGACCAGATTACTTGGAGGGGGTACCGAAAGAATGGGATAATCACCCCCTTGAGTTAGGAGAACGGAAGGATTTTCCTCCTGTCTTGATGGAACAGGAGAGTTTCCTCCAAGCTCATTGGAATTTGAAGAAACGAAAAGAACCTAAGTGGTATCATATTCACTCTTTTCAGCAAATGTACGATTAACTGAAGGTGAAATCGAGTCAACTGTTTCCTCGACCTGCTGATTTGTGTCGGGTATAGACTCATAGGATTCACTTTCAGAGAGAGTGGGTTTGATTGACGGTTGATTTGAGTTAGTCAATTCATCAACTAGTGAAGGATTAAGGGAGAGTCTTCCGTAACCAGATGGAAGTCGCTGCGGTGAAGCAGGACGGTTATCCAGCACTTTTTTGGCTTCATCCAGATAGGGACAAAGGTGAATGGGGTGATTCCCTTCACATAACCTACAGGGAAACTTAACTTTACCCTTCTTTCCATGAACTTTACTACCACTAGTTGATGGTGTGTCACCAGCATGATCTCTAGAAGTTGATGACACAGGATGATGTGAATGAGAAGACCATTCTTCTAAGATCTGAGGAATATCAGGACAATTTCGAATAAGATGGTCTCCCATGCAAAGTTTTCATGGATATCGAACTTTGTGAGGCTTGAGGGACGATTTATCATCAGATGTTGCATTCAAAGAAATGGTTGCTTGGTTGCCCCTCTGCTCAATTTGCTTCCTCATCATCTTCTTCTTCTTCCCTTTATTCTTCTTCTTAGCCACCTGGTTACTAGTACCAATATTTTCACCAGGCGAAGAGGAATAAGGGAGGAAGAAACAACCGAGGAAGAAGGAAAAGGGTCAACTTTAGGATCAATTGAAGGTTTATTTTTCCAGTTGGAGGGGTACTCGATTGCGGAGAATCATGACATTTTGAACCAAGGAGGTTGAAAACAACCATCCTGGCAAGCCAATGGTAAATCCCAGAAGGGACAATATAGCCATATATGGAGCGCCAATATTTCCAAAAGGAGGAAAAGGACTAGGATTCCCAACAAAAGGAATTCCTTGATCGGTTAACTCCGGATTTGTCGCCATATGTTTCAACCTAAGATCAACTAAGGAGTGAGTGTGGAGGATGTTATCCATGGTCAATTAATTTTATTTTAATCAAAGTAACATAACAAAACAAAATAGGGATAATCTAGGCAAAAGGTTTACCAAGCAACTGTGAACTATAGAATACCTCCTGGCGAACCAAGAAGTACGGGCAGGGAATTTCCCTGAATGCTGTGTTCATTGTATCATAGTGTACAAGGTGGCCGACTCGGTTACCTAAGGATGGATATCAACCTAGAGTTTTCCTCCCATATATATCCAAAGGTACATGGAGGCCCAATTGGTATAAGCGCTGTCTAATGCAAAACCGCACAGTGAGAGCATTCCCATATACTTTACGTACTGTAACATCGCCCTATATACCCAAAGATATGTGGATGAGCTACGATATACTCATGTACATGGAATGAGGTATCACACTCGGGATGTATTGTAGATAAGTTAGCGACAGTTGCTTTGTTTTACGATGCCGAAACACGTCTCTAGCCTAGAACCACTAAATGTTCTCGTTAATGACAATGCTCCATTAGGTAAGTTGATGTTAATTTTAAGTTGATCTTGCTTAGGAATTTGCCTTTCAAGTTCACCGTGTGATGTATTTTGAAATTCGTAGGAATGCAAATATTATGATAAGAACTCTTTCCATTCAATTTAACGATGAAAATCCTAGCTACTTAGGGATAGAGCAATCAGATTTCTTTCTATCAAAGAGCAAAGAGCACAATCTAATGCAATTTCCCTACACTATTCCTATGAGCACACACAAACTTTTTCAATGCAACATGCATGTATTTCTTTTCGATTTCCTTAATTTGAATATGAACAAAAGGAAATATGCGCATACAATCGATCAATCTCATAAGAACGAAGACTTTTATGACAATTCTGATTCGAAGGAAGAGAAGACTTTATGACACTTTCTTTCGAATGAAGATAAATCAACTATATTTTAACTTTGACTATAGATCGATAATGACAAAGAAAACATTAAAGAAACGTTAATAAATCAAATCAAAGTTGGGCTAGATCAGGATATGGCAACTTGTTCTCTGAGACATAACATTAATTGATCAATCAACAAACAAACGAACAGAGAAAATTTGGCAAAAACACTTTCAAAAGGTGGGAAACTGACCCTAGGAGGATCAACGCAGCCCTGAATGGGAGATAGTGCGCTTCAGAGCACTGTCCCTAAGCTAGGGGTGCTCTGTAGTGCACTGTGTCCCTCACAAGTCTGTGTTGGTGACAGTGAGCCATTTCAAGAGGCAATTTGACACAGTTTTGACCAAATTTTCAATGCAAAGAGTTGAATTACAATCTATGAACACAAGTAAGGTCTGCAAGGATGTCCTAGGAGGTGGATAAGCTACTAGGAAAGAGGATCTGTCCCCAACGAAGTCGCCAATTTTTTTTGGAGAATTTAGTATCTATGGATAAACACTAATTCCCTATAAGTCGTTGTATCTGGAACAACAATTTAAAGTGTTTTAGTCTTTTCCTATAAGTAATATATAAGATGAGAGGATTAAAAGACCTACTTGTAGTTTCGATTTCCTCTCGTCTCCCTTGTATCGATCCTGTCGCTCCTTCCCATACTTAATACGCTTGAGAAGTACCTGTAAACACAACAAAAAACAAAGAATCGATCAAAGCACACGATCTATTGAATATAAGTGAAAGGAATCAAATACAATTCACACATATAAGCATTATGAAACAATACAAACATATGGGAGAAAGGTTCAAACACTTTATTGAATAGAGGAAGGAATTACAACCATTGGTGTCTGATTCAAAGCCATTCCTCTAGCTTGGATCCCATCCACATCACATCAAAAGCATGACAAACTTGTAGCATTACAATACTTGCTCCAAAGCTAAATCCCATAGCAGCATAATCTCCTTACAATTCAACATAATCCAGCTCGTGATCACTTAGATGAGTGGTCAATTTATAGGAAGATGAAGGAGGTTTTGTCATAAATGGTGGCATTGAATGGCCTTCCATACTTAGAATTAGTTCCATGGAGGAAGTGATGAGAGGATGGGATGCACCTTAACTCATTCCTCATCCATTTTCAAGCTCAGAGGAGTTGATAAGTGAGGGAACCTTCTAGATGACCCCAAAAGATAAGAATATTCTCCAAACCCTATGTGAATTTCGCTCAATCTCGCCCAGCGCAGGTGGAAGGAAGCCTAAGTCTACAGAGCACCCTGGCATGGACTCAACTACTCTGCAGTGCACCCTTACAAGGGCTTACCTGCGCTGGTCCTTCTAGAGGCTATCTCTGGATGTCTTCAAGTCATGAAACTGTCTGGGAAGGAGGCATTCAAAGAGGTGACTTGTTTAGGGAATGAAGCAACTGAAATTAGGGTTTGATGAGCCCTAAAACAGTTGTCTGAATGATGGGATTAATGTGCCCAAATGGATTTGTAACAGTTCTCAAATCCAATGGATCTCTCGTTCGCTTGTCGGTGGAATTACAACACAATTTTCTCTCTACCATACTTGTTTAAGGCGATGTTCATAGGAACTTCATCCCTTACACTCGCACATGCAATTTACCAATTTACAGTAAAGAATATATAAGAAAATAATACAGAAACACGCAAAATCCAGACTTTGCCTAGATGTATAATAACATGCATATTTCAATTATAAACAGAACTCGATTACAGGCTAAGGCCTCACGTCCCGAGTCACAAATTTCCATGTGGCTACATTGCATACTCTATATCTATTTGACACAACACATACTCTCTTATCTAGGAAATTACAAAGGGAGGAATGGTTTAAGATCCATGAGTTTCTCCCACAATCGCTCAATCAAACCCCTAAATCTCTCTATACACATGCACGACAGATAATTACATTTAATCAAGCCTTCCAGAGACTTATCAATTCCATCAATTTAGCTCTGTTTAAACAGCCTTTTCCCCAATTTACAATGATTGTCCACATTTTCCCTTTCACAGTTTTGAATTTAATTTTTGATTAAGCGTGGTCAGATGCTCCTACATCAGACTCTCGAGGTACAAAAATTTCATGACCTCTTGGTCATATGCCTTCTTCATCCCTTAGCAATTCTACTCACATCCTCTATGGAATTTCCTTTATGATCTTTCCGTGAGTTGCAACAAAACCTTTGCAGTAACAAGTCCTCCCTGCTAGCTGATACCTCATCAAGCTTCTCTCCTCTGATCTTAGTCTTTCGACATCTCTCTAGTTCTCTCTTCTGGAACCAGTTGAGCACTTCTAGCTCTAGGCTGCTGCAATCTTCTCACCTTATTTTGCCGCTACCTGTACGAAAATATAAAGACCACAAACTTTCCAATCTACAAAATAACTGTACCTCCTTCTTTTGCACGCAGAATATTCTTCTGCTCTGATACCACTTTGATGCAGCAAATCTGCATATTTACAAAATTCGCGCTTGGACCTATGGGTTATGGGCCCACGTATACATCGAAAGCATTACAATCAGTGGACTTCACAACAAACTTGACCAATCACTGTCAACCATGTGTCCCATAGCTAACATAGTTATTTCAACGTTTGACTTTTGTGTGCCCCAAATCTCCACCATCGATCCGTCTTGTCCGATCCAATGGTTATCGCATCACCCGCTCGCCAACTAGCTTGGGCGATCTTCGTCGTCGATCAATCTCATGTGATCCAACTTCTATATTGCATGAATTCCTGCACGACAAATATCAGATTGAGAGCGTGCGAGAAAAGTAGTTTTCTCGTGCTACATGTCGCCCACTAAGGTTAATCGCATGAAATTGTAGAATACCATTTATAGCTTTTAGGACACGCGAGATACTACTTACCGCCTATGAAGACCACTCTTCTATTCTGATAACACGTGGTTCTAATCTTCGCCATTCCTCTTCTGTCGATCTAGCTGATCTGATGCTTTCCATTGTGCTATTCAATCGACTCCAGTTGCAATTGAAACTCTCCTCCATTGATTAGTTCTCAAATCTAACAGATCTCTTGTTCACTTATTAGTGGAATTACAACACAAATTTATCTCTGCCATATTTGTTTAAGGCGAAGTTCATAGGAACTTCGTCCCTTACACTCACACAGACAATTTACCAATTTACAGTAAATAATATATAGGTAAACAATACACAGACACACAAAATCCAGACTTCGCCTAGATGTATAATAACACACATATTTCAATTATAAACAGAACTCGATTATAGGCTAAGGCCTCACAGCTCGAGTCACAAATTTCCCTGCAGCTACATTGCATACTCTATATCTCTTTCACACAACACAAACTCTCTTATATAGGAAATTACAAAGGGAGGAATCGTTTAAGATCCATGAGTTTCTCCCACAATCTCTTAATCAAACCCCTAAATCTCTCTATACGCATGCATGGTAAATAATTACATTTAATCAAGCCTTCCAGAGTCTTATCAATTGCATCAATTTAGCTCTATTTAAACAGAATTTTCCTCGATTTACAATGATTGTCCACGTTTCCCCTTTCACAGTTTTGAATTTAAATTTTGATTAAGCGTGGTTAGATTCTCTTGCATCATTTAAGATGTAAACCCCTCTTTTTAAATCTCAAATTGCTTGCAAATAGTTCAAAATTGATTCAATCTTAATTCAAGAAGGGAAAACAACCTCTCAAATTGAAGCAATTTCCCAAAAAAAAAAATGATTTGCTAGGAAAAGGAAGACGACTCCCAAAAATTAATTTGCTCAGCTAGAAACCCTAGTCATCTAATTCTCCAAGAGGAAAATCTAGAAGAAAAATTTATGAGGGTTGTGTTCAATGAACAGAGGTTTGGAGGGTTTTCAAAAAGGTAATTCAATTTATCCATTAGCCTCCAAAAGGACCCCTTCAAAATCACTTTGAAATCTTTAAATCCACAAATCTCCTTAAAGATCTACATAGATCACTAGAGAGAAGCTTAGATCTACAACATAAGAATTAAGTACGTACAAAAAAATGAACTTTATACACAATAAGGGTTAGTAAAAATTCACAAATTATTTACAAAATTTACAAATTAATTTACCCAAAGAGTGTGAGTACAACTATGCTCTTGGGTATTAAAATACAAGCTTTAAATAGCGATATTTGTTCAATAATAAGTTATAACACACTAGTAGAGAGAAATATATGAGATAACTAATTTTTTCACAAGAAATGGCCAACAAACCCCGGCAAAGTTTGTTAGATAAGTCTTTGATAGAAAATGAAGTAGGCTCTTCACTTCTATATCTTGGAAGTTAGCCAGTCCAACTAAAGACACCCCCTAACACCCAAGATCTGAATAATAAAATGATCTCTACACACTTCAGATAAAATTGTTAGATAATAAAGAATTAGATAACACAATGAAACAAAATATCTAGAGATATCTACTAGATCAATTAATTTAAAAAATGATTCTCTAAACTCAAAGACTAATACAAGATACCTGTCCAAATAGTAAATCCACAAACTAGCTAGTGAAATAGCAATAATTTAAATTTAAAACCAATAGAGCATTAAGAAAATAAATCATAAAGAATTTACCATAGAAGATACAAGAGGAATACCAACATGAACTGACCCACAAAAACTAATTTCCAATACAATATTGCAACAAAGCTTCAGTAGCCAAGGACTAGATTTATGATTGTGTTAAAATGGGGAGTTTTGAGCTCAATTTATAGAAAAAATGAGAGATTAGATACCTCTCCAAGTGAAAACGAATAGGCCCAACGAATTGTACAAATCTTACTTGATCCCAGAAGAAAACGACTGGTTGAAGGCTTGATCCATGCCTAATTAATCTTATCCCTTGATTGCCCACACTGATCTTGAGAATGTAGTTCATTTTCCCTTGAAGATGGTGTTCAATTGACCAAAAATTTGATCTCAGTCCAAAAAATATTTTTTCTAAATTTTCTCCTCGAAAATTTCTCATTCAACTTAACCAACTTGGACCATCTCATTAAAAAAATGATTTTTCTTGGAAATTAATTCAGCAAATATCTTGTGGGACTTTTCCTTGCTTGATTTGTGGAGATTCAATAGATTTTTACTTGATTCCTTTCTTGGGAAAGTCCTCTTCCATTTTTTTTTCACTTGCAGACAATTCTATTTTTCTCAACAATTTCCGGCTAATTATTTTTCCATTTTTTGTTGGAAAATAAAAAGTATGACTCTATAGGGGTTTAAAAATATTTTTCCACACTCAAAAAGTGTCTAGATAGAATTTGAGGTGTTGAGTTATAATTTTAAGTACCCATACCCCCTACAACTTCTACAGATATCACTTTCTTGCATCTTTACATCAAACATTACATAAAAAATCCATTCATAAGAGGAATTTTGACAATTAAAATTTGACCTCTAGACATAACCAAATTCTGTGAAACTTTATAGATCTAGTATGACATTTTACATTGAATCTATACACTAGGACTCTCCTAAGAGTTTACCATCAAGCCTCACTCTAGCTTTGGGGGATGTGTGGGAGAAAAACTTAACCAATTATTTAGTGTTAAGAAACACAGATAATTAGCTAAGGAAAGAAACTCCCTAGAGAGAAAACACTCTAGCAAAAAATCTTAAGTTATCTAGATGTGTTACATGGCTTTATATTCATCATACTAAGATAATTTTTTACATCATCCTTAGAGGGATGCAAAATTTGGCTTACAACATGATGACCAAACGCTGCATAAAAATAATGAAGTCTGAAAATTCTGACTGATATGAAAATGATGGAAAACTCTAAAATGTACTATGCTCATGGGGTATTTGACACTTGATTGGTCAACATGTGAAATCCACTTATATTCTTTAAAAACATCTACATGTGGATCTAGGAGGGATTTTGTAGCTTAGGAATATAGATGACATTGTCTACTTTCACTTTTCAAATCACAAAACACCATATACTTATACAAATTAACCTGATTAATAATGGTTCTTCCTGAAAGTTCCAATTTAGTAGACAAATCTGAACAAACCAAAGAAGTGAATTTCAATATGGTGTCATCCTTTTTTATATATCATATTGATATTTTCTAAACCATAATAAAATGTGTTCTTAGAATACAAGTAATACTACCAAGGAGTAGGTCATAATAATCAGTTGGCGTGGAGTCACAATCCACACAATCCATTGGTGACTCGATAACAAAACTAACTAAACATTTGAGTCACGCAAAGGTAGAGTGTCTTTATTCTTTTAACCATACAATACCATAGGGATATGGATGTTCAAAAGTAGGGAATTGAATTTTTTTCAACTAGAGGATGAGAGAAAAGGTTCTTTTGAATATCATTGTCTATAAACAAACCTAGAGTTGCTTACATCCTCGCAAGTGGGTCTTTGGTTGAAATCATATGCCCAAAACATATAGTAGGAATTATATTTCTCCCTAAAACCAAAATTCAATTCGTATTTTATGTTTTAGGGTTAGGTTAGGGTTTATACCAGCTTCACATAAGTTTTTCAGCCTTAAGTAAGCTAGTTGCCTTGGTAACTATGCATCTATTTGACCTAAAACTACTCTTGTCATAGCCATCTCCGTAATATAACATTCAAACAAGGCACACCATTTGACATCAACTGTGAGTGGCTAATCATACAAATATGGAGATTCTACAAAAAAGCGATGATACTTTGTCAATACTAGGATAAAGAGGAAATCACATTACTTAATAAGATGTATTTTCCATATTTAATTAACTAAGTCCTAGGTGTACACAGGGTGGATAGTTTGGTCAACATCCCAAACTTTCCTACAAACACAAATGGAAAATCATCCACACAAATCTCTCTGTCAAATATTAATAAATGCATAAAACTCTTTGTTAATAGTGTTGTGATTTATTCTATATAGTGACACAATTCTATGAACAATAAGCTATAAGATGCCTTCCCTGCAAACGATATGCACCTATATAATGTGAAGTTTTTGTCTCTACATAAAAAAAAATTACAAGTAGAGAACAACCATAATTGGCACTATAGAGCATCTGACTTCTAAAATATAGTTTCATATCATGGTTCCCATGCGAATTTATTCTTCTTAGTAAGTTGATGTAGAGGGCAGGGTATATGAAAGAAATGGTACATTAACTTCCTGTAGAAAATTTTACTACCCAAGAAGTTCTTCAACTATTCAAATGTACTAGGACATGGCCAATCATTGATCACCTTAATTTTACCTAGATTTGCATGAACTCCATTCTCGTTTATGATGAAGCCTACATACAAGGTTTAGTCAAACAATAATTCCTTAATCTTAGCTTACAACATCTTTTAACAAAGAAAAATCCAACATTACCAGTACATGTCGCATATGGTCTTCCCAAGTTTTGTTTTAAATAAAAATGCCAACTAGATAGATTTCCACAAAGTACTTAAATGAGTCCTAAAACATCAATGATAATGCTTTGGAAAGTAGAATAAGTTTTGGTAAGCCAAAATAAATCACCAACCACTTAAAAATCCCAACTTAGGTTTGAAAGTAGTCTTCCAGGTGTCTTGAGGTCCAACATGACTCCAAAGATAGCCCAATGCCAAGTCAATCTTTATAATGAAACAATTCCCCCAACTTTGATCTAGTAGATTTTTTATCATGCAAAGAGAAAAATAGTTATTCACAATTACTATATTCAGTGCCCTGTAGTCTATAAAAAACCACCATTCACCCTATTTGTTCTCGGGTATAATAAACATACAAGAACCATGAGGGGAAGAGTTGGGGAAGATATTACCTTCTTAAAGTAAGTTCTTAATCTTCTTTTTGGTTTTTTCACTACCAATAACAATAGCATTATAAGGAAGTTGATTGGGTAGATCATGGAACAAAATAGAATGATGAAATGCCCGCATGGGTAGAATCCCCTTAGATTCTTCAAAAAAATCCACATGTGGATCTAGAAGGGATTTCGTAGCAATAAAAATATTGATGACATTGTCTTCTTTCACTTTTCAAACCACAAAGAACCACATAATTATACAAATTAACCTAATTAACAATGATTCTTCCTGAAAGTTCCAATTTAGTAGATGAATTTGAAATAACCAAAGAAGTCAATTTCCATATGTTGTCATATATATTTATATATCGTATTAATCTTTTGAAAACCATAATAAAATGTGTTCTTAGAATACTTGTAAGATTACCAAGGAGTAAGTCACAATAATCAGTCAGTGTGGAGTCACAATCCACAAAATCCATTAATGAATCGACAACAAAAGTAACAAAACATCTGAGTCACACAAAGGTAGAGTATCTTGCTTCTTTGAACCATGTAATACCATAAGGATTTGGATGTTCCAAAGTAGGGAATTGAATTTTTTTCAACTAGAGGATGAAAAAAACAGTTCTTTTGATTTTCATTGTCTATAACCATCCTAGGCAACAAGGAACACACCATTGTCATCTCAAAACAATATTGATGTATTGTATGTAGTAGACATCCATCATTCCCTTGCATCTAGGTTGAACTGGTTATATTACTAGTTCAAAGCTTAAGAAATCACAATTTTCTAAAAGTTGATATGTTTTATAAACCATCAATGGCCCATTGGTGGAAATTAAGTATTACAATGTCAAATGGGGAAATTGGCTAGAAGCCTTTATGTCGTAAGAAGTAAATGGCTCATTCTGAGCACATCAATCTTTCCATTAGGTAAGAATTTGAATCTTGTAAATACATGCCTTTTATGCAAACTCTTAAATTTGTGTATATATGCTTCTGGGGAGGCATAAGGGTTGCATGAGTAACAGTAAAATTACAACTAGGGATAAGAAAGTACCCTAAAAAATTTCATGTTTTCTTATCTTTAAGGGAGACTTGGAAATTCTAAAGATAGGCATCACGTGTTTGTGGGCTTTCAATGTAGAGTGACCAACAAGCTACTGCAACTTCTGAAGTAGAGATGGCTATAAATCGCCCTAACCATATAAATTAGAACTCTCTAAGTTGGTTTGTAATGAGTCAATATTCATTACCTAATAGTGAGAGACTTAGTTTGGGAACAAATGAAATACATAAGGGTTACATCCCCTAATGGTAGACTAAGACTACAAAAAAAAACAATTTCTATATAGTGGGTTTTCATTGTCTTGGATTCTCCTGATATAGGAATGAGTCCTTAACATTGGTTTCAAAGTTTAGGTCAATGCTTCTCTAAAGAAACTTATGCATCATTCTGTCAATGATGGAAAGTTTATAATTAATTAGAATGCTCATCAAAGTAAGAAAATCCTTAGGATGTCCTGCAAAAGTACTCTAACTTCTAAATCAGAGCATCACACACTTACAAAGAAAAATGCATGCAAAGGGCCAGGAAGAGTCATCATGTACATTATAACCTACTACCAACTATGTAGTGGCAATGACTGTAGCCCGTAACTAACACTGATATATTATGCGAATTTTTGTGATGGTGATGATTCATTTCATAGCATTGTATCTTAATGGGCACATATGGTGTGATAATACATTATTCTCCCCTATAATGTGATGCACTATAGAATGGAATTCTCCAAGTGAGGGAGCTTGTGCCTAATACAAAGAACCTAGTAGAAACTGTAGAATAATACATGTTTAATTGCTAAATTGAGGTTAGAAATAGTCGTTGTGATACATTGACTTCTTGGAGAAAGATTAGATATTCCTCTCCTATCCTTAAACTATATATTTCTCAAGCTAGCTACTAGTGATAGTCCAACACAAATAGGAAGCTGAAAATTTCACGTTCACAAACCACACATTGTTATTGATGTATTGTTTTTAAGCATTTGGCCAATGCACTTTAGAAATACTTGGATGTAGGTGAATATAGCGTTCATCGCCAATGCTTATGGCACAAATATTAATGATATGGTGTAAGCCTCTACTTTTAAATAAGAATTATTCAGTTTACTAGCTTTACTTATAGTTTTCTATGGGGATTTGGTGCTAGACAACATTGAAGTAAGAATCAAAGGATACGGGTATCCTCAGGGTTCACTATTAAGAATGAATGATTCGATTTGTTGGAATTCCTTACATCTTAGGGGATATATATATCAATTAAACCAATTCAGTCTCTATAGATAATGAATATATCAAAATATGCAGACAAGAAAACTAATAAATGAGTATGGCCTCTAGTATTTTCCATGATTCATGGCATGTATGCCATCACAGGTTGTGAGTAGCCCACCTTACAGAGCTCTAAGGAGTTGAGATTCATTTTTTTAATCTTTAACTCCATCTTAATATGGATAGATCCACACACCATTCTTACTTCAACATAGGATATTTAAAATACTCACATCAACACAAGTCACTCTTCCACAAATAATTTAACTCGTTTTTCTATATTTGACAAATAACCCATCATGGCTAAAATGTGCAGAAAACCTTCCAGTCCAGATAGTACACATATATGCAACTCATTACTTACTAGAATATACAAATGGAATATAGTTTGCATTTTCTATACATATAGTTCAATGCATAAATATACACAACATGTTTGGAGCCTTCCATTAACATTGATCAACAACCCTATTTTAAATAGGTATGAATAATTGAATAAGCTAACGTGAGAGGAACACTTATCTCAATGAAAATAACCATTGAATCGGGGACAATGGTTCTCCTCCCAACCATAGATAACTGCAACCAGTTTCCTTATGCAATGGTCACCCCCGAGCCATATTCGAGGGCTAGAGATCAGGACCGCTCCCATGGTAAAATGATGCTTCCAGTTGGACTAGAAATCCCAAGAATGATGCCTAACAACTAGGGTTCCTCTGCGCTGCCTCCAAGTGGGTACAAGAATCAATATTCACTTGAATCCCAAAGTGATGCCAACTTAACATCTAGGATAACATCCCTCCTCCTCCCATAAATCGACCTCTCCACTTAGTAAACTATCCATTCTTCAAACTCAACCTCCTGGTAGTTAGTGTCTAATCTAGCCCAAATCTTGTAATCCAATCAAATTGATCTACCCAGTTCCTTGTTTCCATTTTTTTTTTGTTAGCCTTGTAATCTCTTGCTTTCCAATCAGCTGATTGCCACATAGTTCCTAGCGCCTTACCTACCATCTATCCCAAACAACATATCCTTCGTAGCCCTGGAAATAGTGTCCCTTTGACTCAACCCATGTTTAGTTTTTTTTATTTACAATAAGAAGGAAAATGTAATTGGGGTTATTACAAAATACCTATTAAAAATTTTTGTATCCAAAATGCCCCAACCTCCTTCCTCCATCGTACGAGTTATTATTGACATATGAACCAGGTGAAATTTCCTCATCTTAATGTGAGAAACCCACAAAAATTCGGTGATGATGGCATCTATGTTATGTATGATCTCCATAGGAAGCATAAATAAATGCATTAGAGAAATCATCAGTATCTTCGCAAAAGTACTTATACATGCATTGCGTACATCATTAACATTTATTAAAGAGAATTGCGTAACATTCCATCAATATTCCATAAAACACATGACTCATCAACAACATATAGCACTAACAGAAATAAACAGAAATATGAAATAATTCTTCGGAAACTATCTTTATTGATCTTCAATGCAAGGTTACAGACTCAAAACTACCCTACACACACAGTTGTAGGGGTCCACGCACTCAGCTGCGGACTCTACCCAGGGCTCTACACGCTCAGCTGCAAAGCCTTTCTTCTCCTATCTTGCCCACTTCTTTTCGCTATCACTTTTTCATACTTCTTCCTCTTATTATTGCCTTAGAATCTCTTAGACACACTTATTTATAGCCTTTCTCATACAATGTCATGGTCCGCGGACCACGGGTAAATCTCAAAACTGACTCAAACTTTACATAAAACAAGGGGCTAAGCCCCTTTGACTCCTATTCATCTACGCACTCCACATCCAAAAATCAAAAAGACTTTACATTATTTACACAAACTGTACCAAAACTTGGGTTATCTTAACCCCAACACTTACCCAGGGGACCCCATCCCAATAATACTTGTCGAATTCATATGTATTTTCCATACCATCATAAAGAACCTTCCTAAAAGGACTAAGAATGCTTATGATCCAAACTAACCTACTACAAATTTAAATGATGATGCAACATCCTATGACTACTCACACTATAAGAAAAAGTGATTCTTTATAAGGTCAATAAGCCAACTTGACAATGAAGAGGGCAAAAATTTAAAAACAAATTTCCCTCAAAACCAAGCAAAAAAATTGGAAAAAAATCACAATTGCTCAAAAACAAAACCAAAATAAACCAAAAAATCAAAAGCTTGGAAACAAAAAGAAAGACAAAAGTTATGTTTTTGTATTTTTCTTTTAAGGAAACTAAAGAAATTTTTGAGGTCACAAAAAGAACTACTAAATTCCAAAGATCAAGAAACAAGAACAAGGAGTCCTTACACTTTGCAAGTTATAAAACTCATTAATAAATGAAACTTGAAACAAGAAGGACTACAAACTCGTACAAACTAATTTGAATAGTAGAAAAAGACTTCAGCAAACCGACAAAATGTCAAAAAGAAAACTCTCAAGATTGCCAAAGAGACACTCAAAAAGGCATGAAAAACCACAAGGTCAGCCAAAAGGGAAAGCCAAACAAAGAAAATTGAAATATGGGTTATACACGAAATCAAAACCAATTTCTTGTTATGGAAAAACAGAATATCCAAGAACTTTAGACATAAGCCTTGAACCCAAGACCCAAAACAAAACCCTAATAAAAAAGCAATCCTAGGCCAACTAGGCTTTTCACTAAGAAGAAGATTCAAAATCGAAAAATTGTAAGAGAACTGAGTTCTATAGATAGTGGATGACCAAAAAATAGCAAAAGTCACCAGGCAACAGACCTAACTGAGGAAAATATTTTGAAAAAACAATCCAAAATTATGTATACTCAATTGTATAAAGACATAGAGGAATGCACACACATTTCAAACACATGAAATTCACGTATACATGAGTCTGCGTGAGGAAACTAGCATGTATACGCTATTGTACTCCAAGAAAATCACGTATAAAAGACTCAATTAAGAAAAACAACAAATCAAGGCCTCATCCAGAAGATCAGACTTGATGCGTGGGAAGTAATAAGTCAAAGACACTGTAAAAAACAAGCAATCAAGAAAACAAACCCTGATCAAGAATGAACAACCCAAACTACGAAAAAAAAGATTTTTTTCCCAGTGGAGTTGTCAATTCAGTTGCGGGTGGGAACACCCAAGGGTCTTGGGTTGAAAACCCCAACTGAGCGAAGGGCATACAACAGCAAGAAATGCACAAACAAACAATTTAAATGCTTTAACTACTGAACTGGGAAGAAGTGTCCTTACTCGAAGGTCCTACGTTTGGGTAGATCCCACAGGATTCAAACCCTCCGCTTCTTCTGATGCCTTTGAAACCTATAAATTATCCAAGAAAAGCATATACAACAGCGATAATGGAAAGCATGTTCATCATATATATGTTAGATCATATAAGCAAATGAACAATTACACATTAATATAATATTTATAAACAAATCACAACATGGATCAATGCATAAACATGATAAATATCAGGAACAAAACATCATTTATTTATTGATGTAAGCTAAATGAAAGGTGGAAAACTACAACCTGAGTCTTCCTCGATCTCCAAGTGGAACGGTCCTCCAGATCTATCCTGTCTTGGCCTCAACAATCTTCCTCCATCAATATACACAAGGATATCATAAGAGGGATGAAGGATATATCAAAAGAGGAAACAAGAGTTTCCTAAAGCTTGGGGAGTATAGGAGGCACATGGATTTGTTCAGACTCGATCAGGGATCAATCAACTATAATATCAATATCTCATCTCTCCTCCTCCTTTAGGCCTTCCCAAGGAGGTTTATTTACACTTCTCCAAATTAGTTTTCAGTTGGGAAATAGTTGGGCCACGGGCTGTAGTAGGTGAGTAACAGGTAAAACCCGTAAAATCATCCCAAATTTAAGGAGATTAATTATTTTAAGTGTTTTAACACATATGCGTGGGTTAGGTATATACTAACCCGCATGTACACACTTTTAACACGGGGAAAAGTAGCGTATGGGAAATAAAACATTGTTTTTTAGATTTTGGACCAAGTCTAGAAAGGAATGGTTGCCCTAGGCCATAACCAGAGCATCAGATATACCAAGAGTGGTAAATGGTGTTATAACAAAGACCCCTTAACTGTTGAAGTGGTTGCTTTGACTATTGGAGGGGCCCAAGCCAACTAGAGCATATTTTCAGTCATTGTGAGTCTGGCGACACTTTGGAAAGAGGTTGTGATGCTTATCGAGTGGAATATCTAACTAAACTGGAGAGAGCGAGGGGGAGTCCACAACAATGTCTACAAAGGGAGACACAAAGACCTAAATTTACATGCCAAGAAGGTTTCCAATGCATCGGTAGGCCACCTTGGCATGGAGCAGGTTGAATCCCATATCCAACACATTACCTTCCAATAAAATGTTTACATCATCTTGGCCCCCTTGTTAAGTAATTATTGGACCTACCTATTTACTTATCCACTTTCTACAAGTCATTTAATAAGGAACCTTAGTAGGTAGAATTGATCTTGGAAATGAATCAATCTCATGTGAAACATTTCTAATGGAAAGAATTCTATTGTTATATCACCAATGAAAATATCTATAAGCACCTCCAACAATTGTTGGATATCCATTGTCACTTCACACTTTTTCTCATCCTCTTTACCTTCTTTAGAATTATGGACAAACATAAGTTTTCCTTCTTGTTTTCCGTGAGAAAATCTTTGGCTAAGTATAACATTACATTACCACTTTTACTACCACTACACCCATCATCACTATTATGTATTGTAGTTATGTCCCCTTTTGCCATTAGCTCCAGCATGTAAGAATGCCCATACTTATTGAATTCATATGCATTTTCCATACCATCATGGAGAACCTTCTATCAAGCGACCATGGTCTTCTCAATAATACATGACATGTGTCCATCTCCACCACTTCAACTAATAGTTGGTCACTAAAATTGTAAATCTAGAAACTCAACCAACATTGATATGTTAGAGTAATTTTTTGATCCTTCTATAACCATGAAATTTGATATGGAGTTGGATGAGGGATATAATTTAATTTTAACTTATCAATGACCTTTTTGGACATCACATTTTTGGTACTCCCTCCCTCTATGACCAAATTGTAGCACTTACTATAACCTTTCATTTAGTTTTAAAAATTCTTCCTCTATCTAGGTTCCTTCATATTCTTCTTTTTAGGCTTGAGAAACACCCTTCTAAACATAAGGTTTCCACCCTCTTCATGTTGAAGTATTGCAACATTGCCTCCCATAATTGATGTCTCACCTACCTGCATGACATGAATCTTGACCTCATTCCTTCTTCTTAGAATATGCATCTCTAGACATTTAGATGCCTTGTGCACTTCTACTCCATGTCATTGATAGGAAGTAATGACATAGTTACCTTTGCATCCTCCAAACCCTTTATGTTTACCGCATGGTTGTCTTCCTTGGAAATTTGACTACTATACACTCTAGGTTCGCTCACTTTACTAGAATGTCCTCTTGCAACCTTCACTCTTCCTTTTCCTTTAAGATTATTTCCTCTGTAATTCCACTACCACTTCCTATATTTTAACTTTTCCTCTACCTTCAAAGCAATTTGATATGCTTAATTCATGTTTTAGAAATAATGGGTACTCACATTGAATATAAAACTTCAATCTATTCACAGAAGTTGCTACACTTTGATACTCCAGTTCATTAGCTCCTAATCTGAGTGATAGTTTGAGGAATTCATTTATATACTCCTAGACATAGGTATTTTTGTTTCAAACTTTTTACTTGTTTGTACAAACTTTGTTGATAATAATTAGCCAATAACTTCTCATTCTTATTACTCACCATTTTCTTTCGAGTTTTTATCTTCTCCTTTCAACTTCAATATTAAAATATAGAGTCTATATTGGACTCTTGGATATTCTTATACTCATGGAATCACTTTAGTTCTCCTATAAAATCTATGAGAGTATTTTCTTTCATATTGTCATTGTAGCAAAAAGCTTCCACCCTTGCATTACGTCAATCCTTCATAATGAGATCAAATGCTTTACCAAGTCTCTTTCATCAACATTTTGTTAGTCCTCCATCTCATCCTTTAATTCTGAGTTTAATATAACTCCAACATCTCCAATTTGTTTGTTCTCTAGTTCTTCAATTCTCCTTCTCAACTCCTCCAATTCATGGTTCCCAACACCTTCTCAACCTACTCCTCTTTGCAACAACATCCTTAAGAGTTTTCTTGAAGTCCTCAACCAAGATACCATTCGCAAGCCTTTCTTACTACTACCCACCAACACTTATTTTTAAAGAGACTTTTGTTTGATACCCAATCTCCCCCACAATACTATCTAAAATGTACCCAAGAACCTATTATATTGACAATACAATGCACCTTGGATATGCTAATAAAAAAATATTTTAACTTTTGGTCATCCAAATATCATCTTCTTATACAAAATAAACACATACATGATACATCTTACTAAACCCATCTACCATGATACATCTTACTAAACCCATCTACCATGACAAACTAGTAGTCGTGACCTCTACCAGACAAACAAATCTCTAACTGAAGATGCTCTCCCCGAGCCTACCTCATACTAGTATATTATATAACCCAAGATTTTAATTACATAGTTTGATGGGGTTGCAGGGACACATCCAAGAAAATTTTACTTACCGACTCTTACATTGGTTGGCCGTCATAACTTTGCTATCATGCCGAAAGTTTTCTTGTCTTATCACATTGAAAAGTTTTTTGTACTACAAAAAATTAAATAAAATTTAGCCTTTTACTTATTGACCATCCAAGCACATGTACATAGGTGCCCACCTGTAGTCACTCCATTAACCTGGACAACGCTCAGAACTAATCATGGTCCATGGTTGTTGGCCATGTCCAACCAAGGTTAAGAGAACCAACAATGTCCCCACTCTGCGGTGCGTATGTGGTGGAAATTGGAATCTATTGTTTTTGCTGAGGCGAATATTCCAGAGTGCACAATGTCTATTTCCTTAAATTAAATATGCTTTATTGTCCTGCACCGTGCATTTTGTTTTCATAATCAATATACTAAAACTCCATATCAATTACTTTCATAGTTATGGACCACTCTGGAATTATGAGAGTATGAGATTTGTTTGGATATGATAAAAGACAACTCATAAGCAGCACTAGTTATGAAAAATAAATAATACAATAATTATTTTAAAATTTGAAAAACTTTTCCAAATAAACATAGTACAATAAAAATTCATCATTATTCAATTTTTTCCCAAAAACCACGAATATTCATCATTATTCATCATGAACTCTTTCTTCAATTTGTTAGTTCACCACGAGGGCCCCAAGCGACATAATTTCCACAAAATTTTATGGCACTGGAAACCTCTGGACATATTTCCACAAAATTTCCTACCACTAGAAAACTCGGGACATAATTTCTAGGAAATTAACTTTGACAATGTCGTTCAATATATGAGGGCCCATAAATCCTTTATGTTTAGATGGGATAGATCTACGAAATTTCCAGGTCTAGAATATTTAATTATTGGCCTTGTCACTTCATGATTGTGGACGGAGATTTGGTAAAGTCTTCATCTGAGTCGAAGCATAATTTCCACAAAATTTACAAGGCATCTCAGCATTTTAGTGCACCCGCCTACCTTTCAATCATCTAATTACGCTCGTTGATTAGTTCTAGGCAATCTGAAGCCTCGTGAGCTCCGCGATCTGATTTATCTGCCTGCTTCAATCTGAAATACCTGCCTGCTTTAGTCATCTACTTATTATTTTTTGTCTGCCATTTTATCCATTCATTAGCCTGTCTATCCATTCATTGCAATTCTCATTCAAATGGCACAAACTAGTGCTACTTCTTCCTCTTCTCCATTGACCTATTCTTCCTCTTTCCAATGTGTAATTGTAGGAGAGGAGAGATATTCATTTTTTATGTCATGTATCACAAAAAAACATTGATTATGCAAAAAATTAACGAGAGGAGGGGATAATATATGTGGACCTACTAAGCTATATAGGGTGTCCAGTCCAATCTTTGGGGTGGATCTTGAACCAACATCCCATTTTAGATTCCCAACAAGCCAATGCTTGGTGAGGAGGAGGTTGTGCCATGATATCGAGTAGTTGGGAGGATCCGGAGCACTAGCATGAATCCAACTGATGAGGTCTTTGTTCTGGAGGTATTTTGACTTGATAATTCAATTTCATAGACCATCATTACAAATTTCTCTCCAAAAGTTTTAAAGAAGCAGTGCTAAGTTGAAGGAGGTAATGTCCAAGAGCCCCCATCTGTCTTATTTGACTGTAAGGTTGAGCATCTCCAAACTGGCAAGATGAAATTTTTGGAAAATCAGAAAGGCAAAAAGATCTTCTCTATGTTGATAATTACTGTGATATTCTTATGTTCTTCTTGTAACTTAGTTCATCAAGCAATTACCAAAACCATAACATGAAGATCAAAGACAACAGATGTAGGCAGATAACCAAGGCGAATTCCCTATCTAGGGGAAAACCTAGTCAACAACTCTTCCTTTATTAGTTTCATGAGATGATCCAAGACTCTTTGACCTAGACACAAACTTCCTCCAATCACCAAGTCAACCCTTCCTTACTTCTGTAGATGATGACCTTCCAAAAACAACTTTGACCTAACACTTCGATCTTGCAACAACATAATTTCGACCCAACAAAAAAATAACTTCGATCCTAATGTAGTACTTATAACTTCTAGAAGCAACCCAACAAATTCACACATGTGAGAGGGAGATGACCCATAAATTCGACCTTCCAACAATACTTCTTCTTCTCTAGGAATTTTGCACTTTTTTTGCTTGTATACCGAACTTGTGAGATTGTCTCCTAAAACAAATTGAATTGCACTCCATATATACCCTTTTCTGAATTTTGAATTACCTTCATGTAGGCCAAAAAGTAAGGGCCAACTTGGTGTGGAGGTGAAAAATTACATATTTTACTCAATAATAATTCTTTTTACATGATTCAGAAGCCCAAGAGGGGTCTCTTTAAATGGACAGTGACTCTAATGACTTAATATAAAACCTAGAAGTCCTCAATGGGGACTTTGACCTAAAACATGATGATCCAAGCATGAAACCCATGCTTTAATACATCAAAATAATAATAATTACTTAAAATTTCTTTTGATAAATACATTTCATTATGACTCAAATACAATTATGAAGACTGAACCTAGTTACATTCTTCAACACTCCCTCTTAACTAGGGAGGTATTCATACATACATATACAAGTCATGGAATATCTCAATACACATGAACCATGAAGAGTTTAGGAACACACGGTGCCACAGACTAGATTCTTGATCAGGGAAGTCTATACAGGTGGGACTAAGATGGACTAAAGCTTTCAGCCTCTCTAGGTACCATTAGGCTTACTTGCTAACCATCAACCCAGGGAACTAGGTATGTAATGCAAGGTTAGAGCTCTATGACCAATGCCACCATCCTTTCTTCGGGAACTAGACATCAACACACAGGCCAACCAGATGTTCTCTCAGGCATACACAATGCCTCAACACATAAAATCTCTCTCGATCAAACAGATCGGTATCATGGAGCATGCTTCCAAAACTTTGAGAGATTTATCTGAACAATCACAACCCGCATTGGTAACAACCTTACACATAAGTAAACATGAATCTTCAAGGTTTTCAATCATCTTGATGCTGCTTCACAATTTATCACAATAGGACTTAGAGGCTTCCCAAACAAATCTTGATAAAGGTTTCCTCAATCATACAACTTCCTTTCCTACTTCACATGCAACAATAAATTCTACAACCAAATCCTTCTTTTCTTATTTCAGCAACACCTCAATATACATTCTCCAATTTCTTCTTCAAGGTGTCCATCATGACTGCAACATGTCCTCCCTCTCAACTTGGGAGATATACCCTTTATTTTATCTATACTCGCTCTTAACTTAGGGAGATCAACTTCTTTTCCATAACATCGGAGAAGCTTTCATGGATTCCATCCTTCTTATCAAAGTCATCTTGATCATCATCATTCATATAACTTTCTTCATCATGCTTATCAATCAAATCAACTTTACCAACGAACACCACCATCATCTTGAAGATTATGTACTTGCACAACTTAGACAACAAGTACAACCAAATACATATTTATGAAGATAACCATATCAAAATCATAATGGAAGCATCAGACTTTATACATCAAATACCTGAACTTAGTTAGGTTCATAATAAGCAAGAGACACATACTTTTAAACTTCAATTTCGGGTTAGGTTATAAACCCTAGATCACATTAGTATCTCAATCAAGATACCAATCTTATTATATCTAGGGCCTCAATATTTCTTCCAGAGATACGACATACTCTACTATAATATATTGCAAACTCTAGAAGCAATTCAAACAAGAACACTTACAATGCATCTAACAATTTTAGAATTCATATCTTAGACACACTAAGCCTAGATGTCAACAATCAAAACCAATCACAACAAAATCTAAGGTTTCAACTAAATGACCAACTTCTACTAGAGTTTGTTTTAAACCCTAGATTTTATCATAAAGGAAATAATATTACCATGTCCTAGAATGTCAAACTTCTACTAGGGTTTAGTTACAAACCCTATAATTTACATACTATGAGAATCAACAATTAATTTAGCACATATATCTATCTATGATGATCATGCACAAGCATATCATAACATATATTGGACAAACCCAAGACACAAATATAAATACATTTAAAGTCAGACATATAATGAACTTGATTAGGCTAGGGTTTTGATCAAACAGACAAACATACACATAGGGTTTTATTCCTAGGAGCTTACTCTCGATATATAAGGGTTTTGTTCATAAACCCTAATTTACCAAAACCTCAAGGTCTAGGAATACAAAACCCTAAAGGAATAGGGTTTCCATAACAATACTAAGACTCAAAACATGACATTACTAACAAAACCCCAAACATCAAAATAATAATATTTTCAAGATTTCATCAGTAACACTAAGTAGATTAGGGTTTTTCACATTGAAATTCCCTTAGGTTAGGGTTTTATAGAGAACCTTTTATGGTTCCACAAATATGATGATTTTAATGAGGGTAGATTCAATATAATGATTAATCTCCCAAATAAGAATCTTTACGATTCAAAATTCATAGACGTAACACTTGTTAGTAATGTAAAGCAGATTTATTAGAATGAATGGATATACCTTTATCACGAAGAGAACAAGAATTATGGTCTAAAACATACCTTTAAGTTGTTTTCTAGAAAAACCTTATAGGACATCAATTCCAATAGAACTTCTATCATGCTTTGTCTTGTGAGTTCTTCTCCATAGCCCTTAAGCATGTCATCAAGATTTTCCTAGACAAGGAAAATATGAAAAGAAATTTTATTAACATCTAATACAAACACATTTAGATAGGAAAAGGAAAACCAAAAATATAATAAAAAAGTAAGATACTTATCTTTGGAAAAATGGTGAGAGCTTCCTCTTAATCCAATCTTGAGGGATACCTACAACTTTAACAAACAATTCAAAAATGTTTTTCCAAAGCATGTTAAACCTATAAGTACTAAAAATCAAAGTACAAATAAAAACATTTCAAAACTTTAGAGTAGAAGGATATATAGGGGATAGAGTCCCTAAGAGTCCTTAGAAAATAAGTCTTTGACTTTGGATTCTTCTGTCTTGTTCTTCTTTGGTGGTCCTTCATCAACAACATTTTCATGTTCCCTATCTCTCTTCTTATTTCTCGGATTCTTAGGATAATTGCTTCTATAGTGACCCTCCTTATGAAAATTGTAGCATTCAATATTGGATAGGTCTACCTCCCTTCTAAGCCCTTTATATTTCTTGAAGGTTCCTTTGTTCTTGTGATGAGCGGAATAGGCAGTTAAAATTTTCTCTTCTTCATTCTCTTTGTTTCTTACTAATGAAATTATGACTTCTTCTTGACTACATGCATTCCATAATTGTTAGAATGTTCCTTCCAACTGTTGAGACCTGATGAAAAGGCACTCCAAGATGTTGGTAATTCTAGAAGTGTAGTGATTACAAGCTCCTTTTCAGGTACTATCTCAACTATTGCCTAGAGTTCATCTCTGATTCTAGTTATTCTTACAAAGAAGAATGCCACAATGTCTTCCTTTGACATCTTTATAGTTCTTAGTTCATTCTTAAGACTTGCAATTTAACCAAGATTCTTGATTGTGAATAATTTGGATAAGGCCTCATACATATCTTGAGCGGAATCTATGTTGAATATATATGAGATGAGGTTATCCTTTATTCCATCCACCATTAGGGTCATGGCCAATATCTCTGTTTCTCTTAATATTTCCTTTTATGCATCACTTGACTCATTTGTAGGCTTTTACTTTTCCTTTGATTAGATCCAATACTTTATTCTCTCAAGGATGAGATCTATCTTCTTTTTCCATGCCTTGTAATTGGATGCTCCTTCTAATTTGTTTTCTCTGTTCATTGAGTTAGACAATTTTCTTGAAGATAGTAGGCTTGAATTCTTATATGATCCTTTTCTTTGATGACCCTTATTCAAACTTCTTAAAACTTCTCCTTTAAATAGATCTTCAGGCTGCCTTTTTCCTTCTTCTTCACCTTAGCTCTGAAACCATGTTGGAAAATCATAAAGGATGAAATATTTTCTTTATGTTGATAATTACTTGTGATATTATTATGTTCTTATTAACTTTGTTATGTTCTTCTTTTAACTTAGTTCATTAAGCAATTACCAAAATAATAACACAAAGATCAAAGACACCAGATGTACGTGGATCGCTAGGGAAAAATCCCTATCTAGGAGAAAACCCAATCAACAACTCTTCCTTTATTAGTTTTACAAGATGATCCAAGAATCCTTGACCTAAACACAAACTTCCTCCAATTACCAAGTTAGCCTTCCTTAATTTTGCAGATGATGACCTTCCAGCAACAACTTCGACCTAGCACTTTTATCTTGCAGCAACAAAATTTCGACCTTCCCAACAACAAAACTTCTACCCAACAACAAAAGAAGTTCGATCTTGATGCAGTACTTCGACTTTCTAGAAGTAACCCAATAAATTCACACGTGGGAGAGAGAGATGACCCAAAAATTCGACCTTCCAACAATACTTCTTCTTCTCTAGGAATTTCACACTTTTTCTACTTATTCTACTTGTATATTGAACTTGTGAGATTGTCTCCTCCATATGAATCGAGCTGCACTCTATATATACCCTTTTCTGGAGTTTGATTTACCCTCATGTAGGCTGACTTGATTAGGTAAGGTTCGACTTGGTGTGGAGGTGAAAAATTACATATTTTATTCAATAATAATTCTTTTTACATGACTCAACAGTCCAAAAAGGGTCTCTTTAAATGGACAATGACTCTAATGACTTAATATAAAACCTAGAAGTCCTCAATGGGGACTTTGACCTAAAACATGATGGCCCACACATGAAACCCATGCTTTAATAAGTCATAATAATAATAATAATAATTCCTTTTTCTTTCTTTTGATAATACATTTCATTATGACTTAAATACAATTATGATGACCGAACCTAGTTACATTCTTCAAATTTGTGTTTCAGTTGTGTGCCAACCCATATGAAACTTGAGATAATGGCGTTGAGATTATGGACAACTCCTTTGGGAAATCTGAAAATGTGCATCTAGTAGATGAGAATGTTGTGCAGAACATACTTGACAAGAATAAGATGCCCTACCAAAGAGATCCATTGATGAGATCATTGTTTTAGTCACTTACCAATTTTGTCAAGAAGCCAGTCCCAGTCCTTGTTTTTGTATCCGTTTGGTTTGAGGAAAAATCCCAAGTAAGTGAAAAAATTGTCCAAGTGAGTGAATTTTACCCAAAAGATATTGGAAATCTCCTTGATCCCGTACGCATCAGGCTCACTGGAGATTAGATTGGACTTTAATTGGTTCATGAGAAGGCCCGAGGTGAGTCTAAAATCAGAGAGGGTGTTGAAGATAACATGGGTTTTTTTAAGGGTTTGATTTTCCAATTGTGAGCATGTCATCCACATACATTAAATGGGAGAGGGGGACCTTATCAACAATTCTGCATCCAGATATGAGACCGTGATCACGAGCACAAGTACGTTTTTTGGACATGACATCTATAATGATGAGGAACAATAGATGAGACAAAGTGCAACCTTGTCTTAGTCCTACAGAGATTGAGAAGTAATCTACGGGTGAACCATTTATCATTATAGCAAGGGAGACAGTCTTTATGCAAGATTTCATCCAATTTATCATAGCTTGCATGTGTGATTTCCTAGCTAGTTTGTGAATTCATGGCACATGCATGCGTGTATTTGGTTCTCTTGCTGTCAATGGCTTGGGTTTTTCTAGGTGTGACAGTGGTTTCAACCTTGCCTTGCAATTTCCAAATAGCCATGGTGTGATGGGGTTCTTTCAATTGGTTAAGAATTGGATTCCCGAATGGTTTTTGAACAAGGTGAGGTGGTCTCAAGAAAAATCCCAAGGGTTGGGGATGGAGGTGGTTTAATCTCTAGGAATCCCTTGACAAGTGGGTGGATATAGGAAAATTCCTCAAGATATTGGTGAATAAATTCTGAGGCATCCAAGCTTGTTTTGGGCTTAGTGATCACTTGACTGATTTTGGTGGGATCTCAGTAGCCTAAGGGTTGAGATGGTTTAATCTCTGGGAAGCCCTAGTTGTTTATGTATTGGTTTGTCTATGTGATCCCTTGACCAATTTTGACAGGATCATGGGAGCATGAGGGTGGAGGTGGTTTAATCTCTAGGAAGCCCTGATTGTTTTTTTCTTGAGTCCCACATTCATGCTCAGAATATGGCACTGGGGTGACTAATTGAAAGAAAGATTTGGTTCAACCCAATCTATGGTTGCATGGTATGTGGAAGTCCCTAACTTGGTTAGCTTTTGCATATGTTAATACAAGATCTTTTCCTATCATAATTCATGAGTACTTGTACTTGTTATTATGTGGCTTTGATGGTTGTTCTATCATGGTTATTATTTAGGTTATATGTTGGTTACAAACATGGTTCCATAACAAGTTATGGGTATGGCTCTTGACATGTTTTTATTAGTGATGAATGGTTAATGAATGCATGAGATAGAAAAAATGTTATTGCAAATATTATGAGAGGGCATTAGACCTTCTTGGTGATTCTAGGATAAGTATCAGACCTCTATGTTCAATATGCATTAATGACCTATAGATTACATGTTCACCATATGTTCGACAAAATGACTGTCATGGCTAGGCCTAGTTAGGTCAAGTCTTTGATCAAGTTTGGTATGAATGGTCTTTTCTTGATGTTATTTATCATTCTGGAAAGTCTCATTGAGTTATGGGAAGTGGTATGGATGCTAACCTGGAATTTAGGCTCATATCCAGAACCACACCCTCTATACTTAGGAATCTAGGTCTTAACCACAGCTCGATAGGCTTATGCATGCGGTTAGAGGCCCTCAATTGCATGGCGGCCTTGTAATGAATGCGATTGGGAGTCCAGGTCATTGAAAAAAAATTCCAACTTAGGGTTTGGGCATTGGGAGTGGTAGCTTAGCTTCTAGGTGTCCTGTAGCTCTTGAGGAAGGTCAGTAAGGCTCTAGTTTGTGAATTCCACTTCCTTAATTGTACTTAGGACAATGAGTCATGTAATAGTAGCCTTCAACTCATGTTTACCCTAGCAAGCCGATGAAAGTGGGTAAATGTGGGAGGGGTGGTTACAAATAATGCCTAAAAATACTACTTCTTGTCGCCCTTGGTGTGACTAGGATCCATTATCAATTGCCAAAATTCCTCTGAAAGTTATGATTTAGACATTGCATGTTGTTATATGGCTTCCATTGCTTCTAAATTATGCATCTCATTATGGATGTCTTCAGGGATGGGTGAATGGAAGGATTTTGTGGCCTCTTGAGCATGGTAGTGGTCTCGGTTCTGGCCATAAGGGCCTCAATCACCTCCATTTACTCTTTGGCTCCTCATAGTCTACCTTTGAATGATCGCTAGCCAACAAGGGTGTATCTAAAATAAAGTACAAAAACTCATGAATTAAAGAACAACAAATAAAGCACTACAAAGCCCTCGACTTAGATTTAAGTTGGGAGCTTTATAATTAAGACCACAATAATAACTAGTGTCAGACCCACATGGGATGTGAACAATTATGAATGATAGAACAATTAGTTTCCTTTACTATTAACATAGATGTACATTTATAATACATTCTTGTGACTGTTGGATTCATCTTCCAACGTCTCTTGGATTCCTTTGACCATTCAGCTCCCACACCGTAACCCTTAGCGGATTAGATTTCCAACATTCCCTCCCTTAATCCGAAGGGTTATGTACGAGTCTAAGAAGAGATTTGTAATACAAAATGTGCAAAAATGCATGGCAACACTAGGCTGAATGTGCTTTCTAAAATGTGTAGTATTTCCTTTAGATTCACAAGCTCATGTAATCTACTAAAACAAGAGACAAGAATCTACTTCTACTCTTTACAGTGGAAGCACACAAAGATTGAGCAAAACAATAATCAACAAGAGGAAGAACATCAATGGCACATAACAAAATAAATATTTGGGGAAAGCCACAACTCAAAACTCCACTATCTGTATTATATTAACCAAAAATCCAAGATGATAATACAATGCGTGTTCTCACAAGAACAATCCCACCACTTAGTAAAATCAATATCCAACTCACAAGCAAACTCTTGGCCAACATTTCACCAATTCTCCTTCTCTCCAAGTCCCATTTCCTTGCGCAATTCCTATGGTTGAATAATTCATCTTAAAGGGAAACTAGTGCATCCAAAATTGCACAATCCCTTCAAGGTTGAGTTCTTGATTGCATGCACCATCTATACAACTCAGAAAATTATACAACAAATAGTATAATGTCCCTGCACTCTAGTCTCAACTGGGTCTTTCTCAGAATCGACATGCATGAGTTTCTGATGAGGGAATCTTCAGTTAACTGGCATAGCACTAGTTAATGCATTAGTGCACCAACTGACTGTTAACTCACTATTAGTTCCTCAAACAGTTTGAAACTAATTTAACTGGACTTAACTCAGTAAACTGAGTTAACTACTTACAACTCATACTTAACTCATCCTGGACCCCTATAATATAGGGGGAACATATACATGACTACAGAAAGACTTCCAACTCAAAATTCCTAAGTTAACTAAGTAAAATCACTCTAGTTAACTATTACAAGTTGCTATGAGAATAGAATTCAACTTTAATTGTCAGCTTAATTCAAGGAAAAATTAAACTGAAATTTCTAGATTCTATTTTTATCATTTCTTGTTGCTATTTTCAACACTCGCTCTCAACAAGAAAGGAATTCAACTCGATCTTGATCCTAAACCTTTGGAATGTTCTGCATGCAACACTTCTCTCTAGTGTTGTTTCTCCAACAACTCCAGAAACAAAAAACATCCAACCTGAATCAGAATGATGCCTTTGTCATCAAAGTCTTTGATTGTTATTGCCTTTGTCGACTGAAAACTCTGCACTTTTGTTGACTCTGTCTTTCTGCACTGTTTTCAACCCTCTCTGCGCTCTTCAATATCTGACTGCTCTCGCCTCTATCACTCTGAGGGCCTCAATCACCTCCCTTCCTCTTTGGTTCCGCATATGCTATCTTTGCATGATAGCTAGCCAGCAAGGTTGTATCTCAAAAAAAGTACAAACACTCGTGAATTAAAGAACAAAAAATAAAGCACTCCAAAGCTCTTGACTTAAGATTTAAGTTGGGAGCTTTATAATTAAGACCACAATAATAACTAGTCCATTCAAAAATAACCCTGAAACAAACTAGAAAACCAGAATAAGAGAACAATGAATTCCCAATTCACAGTACACTTGAGACCCCATGGCCATATTCTTTTCTCGATGATCGCAAGTGAATTCTCATGGTGAAAATCACAAATTAGGTAGTAAATTTCTACAAATTTCCAAAAGGACAACCACTGGTTAGTTGAATCAAATAGAGGCCCTTTCTTAGGCCCAAAAACTAGCATGATAACACCATAGTTATCACCATTCCAACCGAAGGCCCAAGCTATGAGCCAACTTATACTTTCATCAATAGAATTAGTGTACCTACCTACAAGCCAAATGTTGAACCAAGACACATTCACAAATCTGTAAATCCTGGTAGGGATAGAGCCACCAATGGAGCAATACCACCCTTTAATACTATAGGAAAATGTTAAACACACATGGACAGCTAGAGATATGAAAGATAAAACATGCAATACAATTTTATTAACATTCGATATACATTTATAGTACATTGTGGTGACCGTTGGGTTTCACATCCCAAGGTCCCTTGGACTCCTTTTGTCCATTCGGCTTCCACACTAACCCATTGAGGATTAGGTGTCCAACATTCCCCCACTTAATCTGAAGGGTTATGTATGAGTCCAAGAAGAGAGATGTAATACAAAATGTGCAAATATGCATGGCAGCACTAG
>APFE030281026.1:0-109257 GCA_000404065.3 Pinus taeda | reverse complement strand
AATTTAATAATACTAATATTATTTAATATTAATTGAAATTGCTTTATTTATTTCTTAATTCAAAAATAATATTAATTATTAAATTAAAATTCTTTTTAGTTCTGGGTCAAAGGCTTAATTAGTTATTTCAATTTTTTAGTCAAACTAGTTGTTATTTCTAACGACTAGTTAGCTGCTTTCATCATCTATTTGTTCCATTTCCTAGATCTAATTCCTCATCTTGTCCTGATGATGAACCACACGGTTTGGTTCGAAAGGCGTCGATGGGATTTTATTTTATGTGATTTTTAACGAAAATGTTGTTACAATTAATATGGATCACAGAAGTCTAAATTCTACAATTATTTTATTATTATTATCAATATTTTTTTTCTTTTCTTTTCTATGTTGTTCATGGACCCCAGAGATTGGTGACTGCTAAGTCCTTGGAATAAATTGCATCAAACAAATCCACATGAAGGGATCACTTCCCGTTGGCTCAACCCCATAGCCTGGCCCCAAGGATGTCTAGAGAATTAACCCTCTGACCTCTCAATAACAAAGGTGCTTTAACAAGGTCGTGGAGGCGGCGTAGTGGTAAAGTTGGCCTTGTCATGACGAACCGGTCTTATGTTCGATCCCGAGCAAGGTCATAGCTCGTCGTGTGAGTAGTTAGTCTAAACCAGGCCAAGCCCACTACCTTTTGAATATATGTTTTCATCCTTGCTTGATAAAAAGGTACTGGAGAATTGATTAACTGAAACCCTAGGCTTTGCGTGAATGCTCTGCTCTATTCCAAACGCGTTAACCCTTACTCTCGCCTCCTCTGGGCCTCTAGCGCTCGAACCCCAGTGCTCTTGGTGAACTCTTAGCCATGGATGTGCCCTCGGGAGGGGCGGGATCATCCCCCCCCCCCCCCCCCCCTCTAAACGTCTCCACCTCTGACATCTCCAGACCTGCAGCTTCTCTGTTCCTTCCAGGCGCCTTCCCAGGAACAGATCAGAGCACAGTTCTGGTTGACAACGATGTTGAACACTCAGCAGCACGTGAAGAGGCTGCCAAAGATAAAGGCGTGAACCAAAAGTCTCCAGCGTCACAGCCAAAGGCGACCTCGGCAACATGCATTCCGAAAACTGCAGAAAGAATCAAAGTCTATCTTCCCAGTCATCGAATCAACAACGAAATCCAATTCATGAAGGACCATACACTCATAGGCAAATTTCTTGGCTTTTGGCCAACTGAAAAAACCCTGCATGGCTGGATCGCTTCAAAATGGAAGCCCAAAGGACAAGTCACTCTACAGCTTGGTCCCAAAGGCTTCTTCACTACAATTTTCCATTGTCTGGAGGAAAAATCTCGCATATTTGAGGGCGGTCCATACTTCTTTAACTCCTTAGGTTTGTACCTTCGAGACTGGAAAGCCAGGTTCAACCCAGATAAAGAAGACTTCAGCTGGGCTCCAGTATGGATACGAATGTACTCCCTGCCTTCGGAATACTGGAAAGAGGAAACGTTAAAGGACATAGGCAATAGCCTGGGGGTTTTCATCAAAGCTGCTGAGGAAACCAAAAAATGAAGATATACCTCATAAGCAAGGATCTGTGTCCAGATGCATCTAACCAAAGCTCTTGCAGATCCGGTAAGTCTTTATCATGATGATTTTGAATGGATTCAACCTTTAGACTATGAGCATATTCCTTTTCGTTGTCATAAATGCCATGAACACGGCCATGTTTTCCGGGATTGTCCTCTGAATACGCAGCCCAAGACCACTGCTATGAGACCAACAAAGATTCTGAAGGATTTACTAAAGTCCCTAATTGCCGTCGGCATGCAAAGAAAAATCCCGTAGTCCTTGATAGTCCCAAAAAGCCTGAAACCCAGAACAGATTCCTTATCCTTACCACTCAAGACTCCTCAGAGAATCAAAGTGAATATCCTCAGGCGATCCCCACCCCCCTCTCTTCCTCCCAGAGTATCAAAACTTCTCTGCTCCCCTTAGCCTCTGCTCCATCCAGCCTTCTAAATTCTTCTGCCTCGGAGAAACCGGTTACAGAAATCGGCATGCAGTCTTCTTCAATGGAGCTTGATGCTACTCTAGCTCTTAGTCTACATGACAATACAATAGGGGAAGATCATAACACTCCTACAATAACGGAAGAGGATCCAGAGAATGTTAGCTTGGAAGGTTTGAATATCCTCAAACTGGAAATAGCATGCAAGCAGAAAGAGTACAATTCAATACCACCATGGGAAATCGACAGGCTAGAAGGAGTCCTAACCAAAGCTCAGCATAATAAATGTCTAGGTATACAAGCCGAAATCCCCTGGGATGGAAAGAAAATCCTAAAAGAAACGAAGAAAAGAGGGCACAAAACAGATCTGCAAAGGACTATTATCATAGGAGAAATACTAATGGAATCTGGGAGATTCCCAAACTTGAAAAAGTTCTACAAACCCCAAACCCACTGTTCCTCATGAAGCTCATCTCCTGGAATGTGAGAGGGCTCAATAGCCCCTCAAAACACAGAATGTTAAAAAACTTGATCCAGCAAGAAAAACCTTAGTTTTTCTTCAAGAAACAAAAAGTAACAACGCTGCTATAGAAAGAATCCTTAATAAGGTCTGGTCAGGCAGCTGCCCAGTTTCAATGGACGCCTCAGGAGCCTCCGGCGGGCTAGCAATCATGTGGAACCTGCAGGTTCTCACTCTTCATGACTTTCATGCCACCCTTTTCCTCATCAAGCATCATTCCATCTCATCGGGACAAACATTCACAGTCTTCTCTCAAATGTTTATTTTCCGCAAATCTTACAACAAAAACTGGAGCTTTTGGATACACTCACAGTTCTCAATTCTAATAGACAGTTTCCCCTCTGGATTAGTGGCGGCAACTTCAACATTATAACGGCTGTGGAGGAGAAAAACGGAGGCAGATCGAAGTTAGAAGGTGACAATATTGGTTTCAAAGAATTCATTCAAAGCAATCAACTAATGGATATTCAGACTTCAAATGGTATATACACCTGGACCAATAAACGAAGGGGAACCCAGAATATTGCTTCCAGGCTAGATCGTTTCCTCATCTCGAACAATGCCATTCACCTGGGAGGGGACTTTCATGCCTCCATCTTGCCCCAAGGAGGATCAGATCATTGGCCCATTATGTTACAATGGTCGCAGCCAGGTAAAAAATGTAATCGACCCTTTTGATTTGAAGCCTTTTGGTTCTCAAATGCCAACTTCAAAGCAATGGTCAGTGAGGCTTGGAAATCCTTTATCCCCCCTGAAGGAGCCAAAATGTTCCAATTCCAACAAAAACTAAAAAACCTTAAACAAGTTCTCAAAGTCTGGAATAGAACTCAATTTGGCAATATTCTGGAGAATCGAAAAAAGTTGGAGCAACAAATGTGCTCACTTCAACAAACCATCATCTTGGAGGGAAGGGCAGAAGTACATGTGCATCAGGAGCAAATCCTTTGGATTGAAATTGAAGCACGCAAGCAGCAAGAAGAAATCCTGTGGCGGCAAAAGTCCAGAATTAGGTGGCTCAAGGAAGGGGAGAAGAATACAAAATTCTTCCATCGATCCACCATTCAAAGAAGAATGCACAACAATATAGCCTTCATTAATAATCGTCAAGGGGAGAGATTAGAAGTGCATGAAGATATAGAAAAGGAATTCAAAGAGTACTTTCATGAAACTCTTAAGGAACAACCAGGCAACAGAGAAATAGCCATTCGAACTATCACGCAACACATCCCTAAAATCATAACGAAGGACCACAAGAAAAAGCTACTCCAACCCATCTCAATGCAGGAAGTAGAAGACGCGATGGCCCAACTCAAGGACGGCAAGGCACCTGGTCCTGATGGGGCTCTACTGGTCTCAATAGAAAATGGGCTCTTGTTAATTGGAATGAGGTCTGCCAGCCAAAATCAGGTGGTGGGCTCGGATTAAGGGATCCTCTCCAAAACAACAACACAATGGGAGCCCATATATGGTGGAATTGGATTGCCAAACCTCACATCCCCTGGGAAAGGCTTTGGCAAGCAAAATATGCGCCAGGAAGTCAATGGGACGACCTCATAAGAATCAACACTACCATCTCAGGCTCCATGATTTGGAATACTGCCAAGCTTCATAGTGCTTTCATACAAGAGCACAGCTTCTGGGAAATCCATTCAGGTACCTCAGCTAGGTTCTGGGAGGACTCATGGCAACAGCTCCCAAAACTAGCCTCTCTTTTCCACAAGCCAATCTGGCAGGCTTCTATGCAGCAAGCTAATCTTACTCATGTTCATCAATTCTGGCAGCAACAACCACCTCAAGAATTTAAACTCTAGAAACCGGCTAGCACCTGGCAGACTAATTGGCAAGGGGAAACCTACACAGAAATTGATCAGGAGTTAAATCACAGAAGAATCAAGCACTCGGATCAGCAGGACAAACTACGATGGGGACATATGCCAAAAGGAATGTTCACCACCAAGGAAGCATACCAGCTGCGCTACTCCAACACTCAGACAGACAGGGATCAGCTCTGGGACCAGGTGTGGCAACCAGGAATTTGGCCTAAGGTTTCCACCTTTCTATGGCTCTTAAGTAAGAGGCATATCCTTACTTGGGACAATCTGCAAAAAAGAGGATCCATTGGACCATCGAGATGTGCCAATTGCAATCTCAACTCCGAATCCATCTTGCATCTCATGGATACCTGTCCTCTAGCTACTCAGTTATGGGAGAGAATTGACCAATGTAATAGAAGATCACGAAAACGACAGGGAGACATAGCAGACACCATAAGAAAATGGCCAAAGCTCCCTTTCCATAGCCCTCTTCTAAACTCGCTGTGGAACCTTATTCCAGGCTTTCTTTATTGGATACTATGGAAGGAAAGGAACAACAGAGTTTTCAACAATAACAGCAGGCCAATTGAAACTCTATGGCTTCTTCTGAAGAAAAATCTCCAAGAAACTCTGGCTATTAGACATTGGCAAGACATAGATCTGCCAGACTCACCTCAGGAATGCCTCATCATGAAATCTTGGAATCTGGATCTGTCTTGTTTGACCCATGTCAAATCCCGTCCTCCAACCAGTTCTGCCTCTCCTCTCAAGTGGTCCCCTCCTGCCTCAAACTCTTACAAATTGAACTTTGATGGGGCTGCCAAGGGCAATCCTAGGCCGGCTAGTTATGGCGGGGTCTTCAGGAATGAAATGTGTGCAACATTGCATATCTACTATGGAACAATTGGCAAAGACACCAACAACGTTGCGGAATTGGAAGGATTGTGGAAAGGGATTTGCATAGCAGATCAAAAAAACTTCTTACCGCTAGAGGTAGAGGGTGATTCCCTTATCCTAATTATAGAAGCTACTAGGATTCATGCAGGTACCTCGGCAGCTAAGATAGCTTCTAGTTGGAGGTTGCTCAGCAGATTGGAAACATTGGAGGAACGGCTCTAGCGCCCCCATAACATCACATTCAAGCATGTAAGGCGCACAACCAATAAAGTAGCAGATAGATTGGCCAACCAAGGGGTCAACCAGCAGCTCCCATCCTTCTCAGGTCCTCTTAGTGACTCAGATGATGGACAACTCAAACAGGAATGCACTTCTTTGGTACAACAGGACTACCCTATCCCTGATGCAGGTGATTGACAGGCTAAAGGGTACGATGGAGGCGCGTCGAGTGGGCAGGTGGCAGCCCAATTGCACCATTTGTTATGGTTATGGGATGGCGAGTTGGTCTCGCACACCTCTATTAATGGCAGCATTAACGTTGTCCTTCAAGCTCCTGGTTAACTGTGCGATGGCTCTCAGGCTGTTCGTCACTCCCGTGGTTCCGCCGCAGGCCTTCAACTCCATAAAGGTCGCTGCTCTGGGCGACTCTCTGAGCCTCTCTGTTAGTCTGTCTCGGTTGGCTTTCAAGAGCCTTCTCCATATTCTCTTCCGCTCGGCTTCGGCTCCAGGGGCTCACAGCTTCGTCTGGGCTCCATCTCCGCTTCTCTCTGAGCATTCGTTTTTAAGTCATCTCCCTCTGTGCATTCGCCCCTCTGTCAATTCTCGGTGTTTCACTTTGCTGCGGGAAAGGCTCAGAATGGGGAGTAGGCGAGGAGGCTCTCACGGTCGCGCCACCCATCAGCACTCCTCCACCACCTCGGACCCATCCTTAGATGCGCTGGAGTTCAGTCGCTTCAATTATCTAGCCACTAGAAGTGGCAAGGGCAGGGGAAGAGAGCGAGCTAGGATCGAAGACTGTGAGCATAATGCACATCCCACTACCCGTTTCCGCATTCCATGTTCCCTGGCAAACTCCTCCCTCATAGTTTCGGTAACTATTGAGAAGTGTGAGAATGCTAGGGGTTCGGGAGCGGCTCAACTTGGGGTTCCTGCAGATCAGAGGATGGCAAATCCAAATGTTAACCAGCGCCAAGTCACAGGAGGCCTGTCTGCTGTGAATTCTGAAGCCAATGCAAGTCCGAGCGCGGCAGCAAGAGGAGAGCCTTTAGGCTCAGCGATCCATCCATCAGACTCAAATGACTCAGATCAATTTGGGTGTCGGATCATTGAGGAACAACCGTCTACCTTAGATGATGAATGAACCAACCCGTGCCTCCATTTTTGTTCTGCATCTAAAGAAGGAGTTCGCCTCCCTTTCGATTCACTGTGTTCGTATATGTTTCAGGTCTCTGTCTACTCCTCGTGTTGGAGTCTGTTATTGTTTTGTTTATGTTAGATTTTGTTCATGAGATAGTAGTGTTTAACTTAGTAATGGGTCGCTGTATGTTCAGTTTTGGAGTTTTTTGGAATGGCCAATGTTCTTGGAAGTTAAAAACTCTGATGTAAGTCTTTCATTGGCTCCATAGTTAGGATTCCAAGATTTATTTTGCAAAATGCCAACTTCATGGCAAGAATCTTCGAGGTCGTTGCCTTGCTGTAACACTTTTGTATAAATAATAGGAGTAGACCAATTGAGAAAAAAAAAAAACAAAGGTGCTTTAACAATGGGGACTCGACCAATTGAGCTAACTCTCAGGCCTTACTATTATCAATATTATTATTAACAATACTATTTATTATTATTATTATTATTATTATTTTTTATTATTAGTTTATTTTGAATATATATATTTTTTAAATAATATTATTGCTCATCATTTATTCAATGAGGTTTTCTTCTATAACCCTAACATTAATATTAATATTAATAATTATATGTATATTATTATTATCTTAGGTTTATTTTTATTAAGATATATTATAATGTTAACAATTAATACCAACTTAGATCCATCTTAACTATGGATCTATCAAGTGCCGAGACGGATCAAATCTCTCGAGGTGCAAATCTTTCGTCAAGTTTTACACTTAAAAAGGAGGTTTGTGATTCGAGAGATTTGATCCCTCTTGTCGCTTGATAGATGCAGAGTGAAGATAGATCTAGGCTAGTTTAATTTCTATAAACAAAGTGCAAAGTTACAATGATATAATTTTTATATTTAAATGCATCATATGGAAAAAAATGATTATAGTTGTTTTTAAATGATTTCACACTAAAAAAAAAATGTAACTTGACTGGAGAGTGTCTCTTGACACAATTAATAATAATTCTTATTATTATATTATTACAATAATGATTAATTTTATATTATTATAATAATATTATCATTAATAATATTACTGAATGGAGACTTCTACAAGTACAATTATTTTGAAATCTATCTTCTGGATCCATCGCATCAATAATTTAATTATTGACATGTTTCAAACCAACCAATGTGGTTCATCTTCAAGACAAAAATATGAAGAGAATTTGATCCAACCATGGGTATAAATAGGGAGGAATTGTAATAACTAAATGGTTAGGTCAAAATTCATAGGAAATAGTCATTAGGAGACAAATAATATTAAAATCAAAATAGAAGATATTCTTTAGATTCATTATCAATAAAAGCTTTTGGATTATTTTAGTGATACTTAATAATATTATTAATAATAATTATTGTTACTATGTTTTATTGCTATTATTTTTTTATTTTTTGTATGTCGAAAAGTTTCTATTAATAAAAAACATATACAGAGATGAAAAAATGCATGTGGTATCACCCCGACCAAGTTTTTTAACCAATGTTAGAAGCATGCATCATACAAAAAACAAAATACCCAACTGAGACGTCCATAGCCTTAAAGGCCTAACATAAAAGAAAACAGAAAGAACTAGAAAGACACCAGTGATCATAATCAGCCGCCAGAAGTAATTGAAGCAGGATTATCTGGCCCTGTTCTTGGAGGAGGAGGAGGGCGATACAAACAATTGACAGGTGATACAAACAATTGACATGATGCTCAAAGTGAGCAAGCCAAGCTTCCATCTTTTTGAATTTCTATGTCAGCAGATTTTGCCCACTCTAGAAAACTACAATTCTTTCATGAACATGGCATTGGAAGAAGTGGAGTTATTCCAATTTGGCCATAATGGCCTCATGCTCCTCCCTTTGGGTTCTACCAAGAGATTCCAACCGAGAAATGACAAATTGTACCAACTCCTGAAGCGTTGTGGAAATCTTGGGACGCTTGGAAGGAGCATAGCTAGCTGTTCCCACACAACCCTGAATGTTGCTCCATCCCTAAGACACCATGACACGACCTTGACCCATTCCTCTGCTACCTTCGACAATGCCATAGCCACTTTGAATTATCATTATGATGCTACTTCCCAACATGAATTTGGTCAAGGAACTTTCCCCCCTACGAGTTCTGCGACCCCCATGCTCAACACCATACTGAACCAGTGCCCCGTCTGGTGCTTCCACCACTCGCATTCATTGTGTCACCCTAAATGCCTTTAGAAGCAGATAATCCTTCCACCTTTTCCTGGGCCAGGGCACGTGAGGAGGGAAAACTAGACTTCATATTGAAGTCCAAGAACAAGCTGATACCCCAAAGGCAATACCCAAACTGAACCAAAGACCACCGAAAAAACCAGGTAGCACATAGACAGAAATTATACACCTAAACAAACGACCACCCTCCACCATAGGCCAAGAAAATCACACTATAGACAAAGAAGGAAATGGATTTTGACACAAAAAATCACCCCATGGGAAATTCACCACTAGACAAATACCGAACCGGCTAGAACATGCAAAATAATCTACAATTGGAAAGGCCAAAGGGTGACTTGAAAACTGCACGCATGAGAAAATAGAAGAACAGGATCCCTGAATCCAAATTAACATTAAAGCCACAAGGAAACACCAAAAGATGGTATTTTATTGACAACTCATAAGCAGCACCAGTGATGAAAACTAAATAATATAATAATTATTTTAAAAACCTTTCCAAATAAACAAAGTTCGGATATGATAAAGACAACTCATAAGCAGCACCAGTTTTAAATTTTAAAAACCAAATAAAGAGAGTCCAATATGTGTGTGAACTCTTTCTCCACTTTGTTAGTTCACCAAGAGGGCCCCAAGCGATGGAAATTCCTGAGCGGTTGATTAGACTAAACATCCACAAGATTTCAAGGGAATTGTTGACCATCCATTTGGTGACAAAAAGGTTGATTTATCCTTGTATTAAGGCGGGACATAATTTCCATGAAATTTCGTGACCCTGGAAACCTATACATAATTTCCACAAAATGTCATTACAATGTCATTCAATAATGGACCGAGGGCCCATAAATCCTTTATGTTTAAATGGGGCCCAATTTCCCAAGTTTCACAGTGATGGAGATTTCATGATGGTCGAGACGCAGCGTTAGATCTATGAAATTTCCGGCAGTGGAATATTTAAATGATTGGCCTTGTCAGTTCATGATTGTGGATGGAAATTTGGTAAATTCTTCATCTGAGACCAGGCCTGGAATATCAAATCCCTTCAAATCTCCTTTGTCCATCAAATTTCATTTTACGTTCTACTTCAATTTGTGAGTGTCGATTTCCCCTTATCTAGAAATTCTCTTACAACTATTCGTTCATCTCAACTTCTTTTAATCTCTCTATGAGCATGTCTTGTTTCTTCTTAGCGTATGTGTTTCACCATGTCTCCACTTCCTTTAATCTCCCTCTTAGAGTGCCTTGTTTCTTCCTAAGTTAGCATATGTTTCCACTTAGTATACAACCATATTTTTAAGATTTTATAAAGGTTTTTAGCCTTTGGGAGTTAAGAATTTTGATTATGTACATAAATTATGACATGTGAAAGACACTGAAGAAAGCCATATAATTACGATGATGAGGATCTTCCACTGCTAGTAAATGAGATAGAGTTATTTTTTTTAATATCAAGAATTTAACTACTATCCCTTTTTATAATTTATTTAAATCCAATAATCTACTACAAATGTCAAATTTATTAAACATATAATTACATGTTTAACTATTTTTTAATAACTTATTTTCACCAAATATTTTATTTACAGATGGGCACACACATCTTTATTTACTCACTACATATTTTATTTATTGAATTCTTTATTTATACCAAGATAACTTTAATCCCTATAAGTGCACTTTCAACCATCTGTGAACTACTTGAATAATAAATCCAGTAATGATAGTTAATTATTTTTAAAATATTTGTATATCCTTTCAACTAATTTGATATCCATTACACATATTTGGAACACATTATTCCTAAAACCATGACGGTGAAAAATTTCAAGACTAAGCAAACTCTGCAATCTACAAGGTAAACTCTGCAATCTATCTACGAGATAATCAACTCATTGTTTGCATTTGAACATTGTTAACTAATCATGTTCATAATATCTTAAATATGAGTGTGTGATTTCCTCATCTTAAAAAATTAGATTCACATTATTGTCCACATCATAGATGAAATATACAAGAAATATACAGGTCAACCAATTACACAAAGAAATCCTTCCTATTAAACATTGTCGTACACAATACCATCACTTATTCTATTCATGTACTTTGTACGAGTTGAATCCTCCAAATACAACTATGTTAGAAGTGGTTGATAATCTAAATAGGTATATTAAATAAATATGAGTTTGTAACATCTTCAATAATTATTTGTATTGTAAGAGAAGTTTAGCTTAGTAACTATATAATTATTTTTTTTAAAGAGAAATTCACTATCGTAAAAGTGAAGTTGATTTCAGGGTATTTAGTAAGAAACTCAAAATACAAAATTAGTCAAAATAAGCTAGGGCAATAAAAAAAACAAAAATAGTCAAAATAAGCTTGGGCTTTTCAAAATGGTAATTGAGCGCTCTATGGAATAAATCACAAGAGATTTTAGTCAAAATAAGCCAGGGCACTCAAAAAAAAGAAAAATAGTCAAAATAAGCATGGACTTTTCAAAATGGTAATTTAGCACTTCATTATGGAATAAATCACAAGTTATTTTTCTAATATTTAAGACATCTTTTTTAACGTGACTATGATATATTATTCCTGTAAGAGAACTCAGATAAATTCATTTTGACAAGCTTGTATAATTTCACAACATTTATTTCACATCAAACAAATACTAAGAAAGAAATAAAAAACAACAACCGAATGAGATTGAAATTGGTTGAAGAAGGCAACTTACTTGGGACTTAAAAACTAGGAAATCTTGTGGATTGTGAAGTAAATGATGAGGTCAAGTTCAGTAGAAAGCTCCAACATTTATTTTTAGCGGCTTATTTTTGGTTGTGGTGTTGTTTTTCATATTTATCGCATACAAATTTTTGGAATCAAGGTTTCGAACTATTTTTCTTAGTTTATGAACCACACAAAATAGTTCGAAATTTAGATTCCAAAAATTTATATGTAATGACTTCGAAAAACAACACCACACATAATATAGATCAAGAGCTTCAAATCAATAACTACCCTTGCTTTTAAAAAATATAGCATGGCAGTGACTACTGTTTTGAATGAGTTTGAGGTCCACCTTTTGCTTACCCCTTTTCATTGTTATTTTGTTGTCTGTTTGCCTGGGAAGTTGAGTAGCAATGGCAGACCACCTATTTCCTAGTAGAGCATGAAGTTGAATAATAATCTTCTCTTCCTGCACACTGAATTTTTCCCCTTGATATTTGGTCTTAGATAGTTAACCCAATGCAATCTCCAGCTCTTTCTGATCTCAACACCCAACTTTCTGTCGCAAAGCCCTCCAGCTTCCATGGTTTTGCTACAGTATGTAAGTAATGAGCTTCTGATTTTCTTTGGGCGGCCAGGGCCCTTCTTAAGCCCAACTTTTTCACAGCATTGGACCCTACCATTATTTCCGATTTGGTGTGACTTTTGATAATCCTCGTCTAAGATGTTGTCGAATTAAACACTGCAACTGCCCTTCACGTCACCAGTTGTTCCTCGACTGCTTTTATTTTTCAATCACACTTCTTCGTTGATGTTGGAAGATGGCCGAATCAAACAAGAGGGAGACTATGGAACAATTGAGGGAAACCTAAGGAACAAAAACAAGAACACCACCCCTTCTTAGTGTTATACACACCAAAAAATGCATGTATATTTTTAGTATTTTTCAATCACGTACTAGCTTACAGTTTGATGGTTGAATTCACATTCTTGACATAGACTGGTTGGCCAGTTCCTTGAATGTAACACCTAGATTACAATGTAGTTGTTCTTAGTTGCCTAGGGGAAGATCTCCCTTCATAAAGTTCAAATCTATGAAAGAACTATAGTGAGATAATTTTTTATACAATTCAAATCTATGAAAATGTGTCAGGCTCCATTGCCATGTGAGCCAGAGGTATTGTATGCATTTGTGTTATAACCCTGGGCTTAGTTTGACTTTGGTGTTTTTAACTTAAAGACAAGTACTATAAATTCTGATAGGACAAATCCTAAATTAAACGTCAAAATGACGGTTTCTGATTTATGAAGCACGCCAAATTTGATAGGTAAAAATTTATGGCAACTGTCAAATACGTCTTAAAATATGAAATACGTACTGTGGGACGTCAAATTCCAGGCCTGTCTGAGATGAAGCGTAATTTTCAAAAAATTTACAAGGCATCTCGGCATTTTAATGCACCTTCTCTGCTTCAATCATCTAATTAATCTCACTAATACTTCTCGCCAATTTGAAGCCCGGTAAGCTCCGTGATCTATCTACCTGCTTCAGTCATTTACTTACTATTTTATGTCTGCCATTTTATCCATTCATTAGTTTGTCTATACATTCATCCCAATTGTCTTTAAAATGGCACAAACAACTCCTCAACACAATGACAGTGCTCTTTCTTCCTTTTCTCCATTAATCTCTTATGACATATTCATTAATCACAGAGGTTCCGATGTCAAAAAGACATTCACCAGTCATCTCTACAAATGTCTTACATTAATTGGATTGTTGGTGTTTTTGGAAAAACCAGAATTGGAAGAGGGGTGCACCTTTCCCTCTCAAATAGAAGCCGTAATTCAAAGTGCCGCTATTCACATAGCCATTTTTTCCCCACTTATGCTAACTCTCAGTGGTGTCTGGATGAGCGAATCAACAACTTTAAACAAACTGACAAATACCATGCTTGCCTAGACCACTGCACGATCCCCACTTATGCGAACTCCCAGTGGTGTTTGGATGAGCTCATCGACATGATAAGGTCGGGGCCACTATTCTTCTTGTGTTTTATGTTGGAAATATTAATCCCAACCACCACTTTAAACAAATTGATAAATACCATGATTTCCTAGTCAACTACTGCATGATTGCGATTTTGTTTGCAGGAGAAAGGACTAAAGTCAGAGCAAAAGTACAACCCTGACCATTCTACAATTGTTTGTAGGCGAAAGGACTGAAGTGAGAGCATAAGTACAACATTGAAAATTCCGCAACACAGCAGAGGAGTTAAGGCATTTAATTAATTTTAGTAAATAAGTATGGGCAAGCATTCACTCCGCAACTATTGCCCACACTCCACAACACCTGCAAGTTCAAAAAACCAATTACTATGTAAAACCACCCATGCTAGTTCAGAAAACCAAAATCTCCCATGTTGCACATTAATTATTTTATCTGTCATGTGTTAATGTCAAATTTGTATGTTAAGATAAATATGGATGAAAATTTCATTTTTAATGTTGGGCATGTTGGGCAAGTTAGAGAGAGAGAGTCTGTGAGGAGAAAATTGTGGAGGAAAGATTGGTGGAGAAACTTGTGGAGGAAATATTGGTGGGCACGTGAAAACCAATTTTAGGGAATTTTATAGAGGTTTACTTTGCAACCCCAGTGATGCGTAAATCACATTAAGTTTGTTGTGTTTTTTTTACACTCAGAGCATGTTAAATATTGTTTGTGAAACAAAAAAAAAACAGTTGTTTTGAGGGCAGATTGTTTTTTTTTCCTTTGGAGCCAACTTACCAACGGGTAGATTTTTTTTTTTTTTTTACACTCAGAAATGGAAACATCAAGCACAAGTTTGACTAATCCTCAGATACCTCAGTTTAATGGAAAAAATTATGATTATTGGGTTATTACAATGAAGGCCCTGTTTTCTTCTCAAGACATTTGGGATTTGGTGGAGAATGGTTTTCAAGAACCAGTAGTTGCAATGACATGCAATGCCTTATCTCAAGCAGAAAGAGATTTGTTAAGGGACAACAGGAAGAATGATTCAAAAGCCCCATTCTATATTTTCCAAGCAGTCCATGAAAGTATTTTCCCAAGGGTTGTAGCAACAACAAAGTCCAAGAAAGCATGGGACACCCTCCAGATAGCCTACCAAGGCATGGCAAAAGTCAAGACAAAAAAACTGCAAATGTTAAGAAGAGATATTGAAACACTTTGTATGAAAGATTCTGAGAATGTAGACTCATTTTTTACACATGTAATTGGGTTGGTTACTCAAACTAGGTCTCATGGTGAGACACTTAAGAAAGGAGAATAGTTGAGAAACTTTTGGGAAGTTTGCTAGCAAGGTTTGATGCCATTGTTGTGGCTATAGAAGAGACAAATAATTTATCATAGTTCTCGGTGGATGAGCTTCATGAATCACTGATTTCTCGTGAACATAGACTGAATAGAGCAACAAGCTCCTCATTGGAATAGGCCTTCAAGACACAAGTTTCCTTTGGTCAAGGTCGAGGCAGAGGAAGATAATATGCTAGAGGAAGAGGAAGAAGCCCACACAAAGGTGGAAGAAGTAGCCCTTCAAGCTCAAGTGGAATAGGCAGCAATCAAAATCCAAGTCAAGGCCCAAGACAAAATCAAGCACAAGGCTAGAGGTATGATAAATCTCAAGTCCAATGTCATTACTGTAAGAAGTATGGTCATTATGCAAATGAATGTAGAAAGAAACAATATGACATCAGTAACAAACCAAGTGAAAATTTCACAAAAGAAAATCAGAACCATGAAAGCATGTTTTTAGCTTGTAATGTAGCACAAGAAAAACAAAGTGATATATGGTATCTATATTTAGGGTGTAACAATCACATGTCAGGGAACATAGAAATATTTTCCAATCTAGATGAAAGTTTGAAATTTGAAGTGACATTAGGGACTGATAGAAAAGTCCCTTTCATGGTAAAAGGAAGAGTTAATATCCTAACAAAGAAGGGGGAGAAGAAGTACATCTCAGATGTTTACCTTGTCCCCGATCTGAAGCATAATCTCATAAGCATTGGACAACTCATACAAAAGGGCTACAATGTCTTCTTCAAAAATGATGTGTGCACAATTTTGGATAGGCCTCCAAGTAGATAGTTGATTGCAAAGGTTCAAATGACAAACAATAGAATGTTTCCCCTAAAGATAAGATCATATTTGAAGGAAGAAGGTGCACAAGCACAACTATCAATGAACTCACAAGAGGATGGAAGAAAAGATGCAGTTGTCACACAAGTGAACTATCAAGCAGAGGTCAAAGATGAAAATTGGTTATGGAATTTGAGATTTGGACATCTCAACTTTGGAGGTTTGAATTTGCTGCATACGAAAGGCATGGTGAAGGGTTTTCCACTCATAAAAAAATCGAACAGCCTATGTGAAGGGTGCATCTTGGGCAAGCAACATAGAGAGACATTTCCAGCAGGAAATTCAGTAAGGGCAAAGGCACCTTTGGAGATTGTCCATTCAGATTTATGTGGACCAATGCAGAAACCATCAATTGGTGGCAGCCACTATTTATTGACCTTCATAGATGACTATACAAGGCTCTTGTTGAGAAGCAAATTGGACACTACACCAAAGTCCTTAAGACTGACAGAGGTGGTGAATACATCTCAAATGATTTCCTTCGATTTTGCAGGGAGCATGGAATTCACAAGCAATTTACAATAAGATACACACCTCAGCAAAATGGTGTGGCGTAAAGGAAGAATAGGACCATTATGGAAATGGAAGGGAGTATGTTGAAGACAAAAAGTTTGCCAAATGATTATTGCGCTGAACTTGTCGCATGTGCAACATATATCTTGAATAGATGTCCAACCAGAAGCGTCTAGAACGTAGTTCCTAAAGAGGCATGGAGTGGAAGAAAGCATAGTGTCATTCACATGAGAGTCTTTGGATGTGTGGCATATGCACACATCCCAGACGAGTTGAGGAAGAAGTTGGACAATAAGGGGGAGAAATTTATATTTGTTGGATACAATGATGAATCCAAGGCATACAAACTCTACAATCCATTAACCAAGAAGGCCATAATCAACATATATGTGCAGTTCATAGAAGAGGAAGCATGGGATGAAAGTTTAGAGAAGACAATCAATGTGAAAGCATGGATACCACATGAGGACAAAGAGGAATTGACAGCAACAAGTAATTCCTCAACAGTGACTCCCTCTACTCCTATTCAAGCGCAACAAAGCAGGCAACAAGGAACACAATCAACAAATAATAAGACAACGTTGCGCAGTAAAGCAAGTGCTTCTCCAAGCACGCCGCAAAGCACAACACCAAGTGACATGTCAAGCCCATCTCCAGCAAGCACAAGAAGACCAAAATTCAGAAATTTAAATGAAATTTATGAGTAAGATGAGGTTGATAGCAGCACTGGTATGAATTCATTATTTGCTTTTTTTTGCATGTAGATGACCCAGTCCACTTTGAAGATGCAGTCAAAGAAGAAAAATGGTTTGCAGCAATGGAAGAAGAAATAAGAGCAATAGAAAATAATGACACATGGGAGTTAGTGAACCTTCCACAAGGAAAAGAAGTCATTGGAGTGAAGTGGGTCTATAAGACCAAAAGCAATATGGAGGGAAAGATTTAAAGGCACAAAAGCAAGGCTAGTTCTCAAAGGATACAAGCAACAACATGGAAGAGATTATTAAGAGACGTTTGTGCCAGTCGCGAGGATGGAGACAGTGCGTATAGTTGTGGCGATTACCGCACAACATAAATGGAAAGTGTATCAAATGGACGTAAAATCAACGTTCTTGAATGGAGTGCTGAAAGAGGAAGTGTATGTTGTGCAACCACCTGGTTATGAGGTAGAAGGCCAAGAAGATAAAGTGTATCGGTTGAGGAAAGCTCTTTATGGGCAGAAGCAAGTACCGCGTGCATGGTACAACATGATAGATGCCTACTTGTTGGACAATGGTTTTGACAAATGTGACGGTGAGCCTACTCTCTACATCAAAGAGAGCGATGTGAAGAAAACAGAAAATGGCATTTTTATTTCTCAAGCAAAAGTATGTAGCAGACATTTTGGAGAGGTTTAATATGCAGAAGAGCAAGCCCGCACCAAATCCAACTCTCATGGGGTTGAATTTGAGCAAAGAATATTGCAGCAGTAATGTCAATCTAACATTATACAAAAGTATGAAAGGTAGCTTGATGTATTTAATTGCTACTAGGCGGATATAATGTATGTAGGGAGTTTGGTGTCAAGGTTCATGGAGACACCCAAACACATTGGAAAACAGTGAAAATGATTCTAAGGTATGTCAATGGGACAAAATAGTATGGTGTTTTGTACACTGCAACAGATGATTTCAGGCTGGTTGGTTACACTGACAGTGATTGGGCAGGAAGTGAAGATGACAGAAAAAACACTTTAGGATATGTTTTTCATTTAGGTTCGGGAGCCATTTCATGGGCCTCCAAGAAACAGCCAATAGTGTCACTGTCAACAGTAGAAGCTGAATATGTCGTTGAAACAACAACAGTGTGTCAAACAGTTTGGATGAGAAGGGTGTTGAGGGATCTTCACCCTGACCAAGAGGGAACGACAACTATTTTCTACGACAACACATCAACAATTGCATTGCCAAATAATTTTGTGTTTCACAAGAGGACCAAGCATATTGATGCTAAATATCATTTTATGAGAGAGGTGATTAACAATGATGAAATTGTGTTGCAACACTGCAGGTCATAGGAACAATATATTGATATTTTCACAAAGCCACTAGCACGTGAAAGTTTTGTTTATTTTAGATATGTTTGGCAATTGTCAATGGTGGCAACTGTGACTAAGGGGGAGTGTTGGAAATATTAATCCCAACCACCGCCTTAAACATATTGACAAACACCATGCTTGCCCGGTCACCTACTGCACGGTTGCGAATTTGTTTGTAGGTGAAAGGACTGAAGTAAGAGCAGAAGTACAACCCTGGACATTCTGCAACACAGCAGAGGAGTTAAGGCATTTAATGAAGTTTAGTAAATAAGTATGGGCAAGAATTCACTACTCAATTGTTTCCCACACTCCACAACTCCTGCAAGTTCAGAAAACCAATGACTCTGTAGAATCACCCACATTGCATATTAATTATTTTCTTGGTCATGTATTAATGTCAAATTTGTATGTTGAGATAAATATGGATGAAAATATCATTTGTAATGTTGGGCATGTTGTGAAAGTTAGAGAGGGAGATTCTGTGAGGTAGTGAGGAGAAAATCGTGGATGAAATATTAGTGGGCACGTGAAAACTAGTTTTATGGAGTTTTACAGAATTTTACTATGCAACCCCAGTGACATGTAAATCGCAATAAGTTTGTTGTGTTTTTCACTTGGAGCTACAACCTCCATTTATCACGTGAATGTATTTCCTTATGTTTTGACATATAATATAAAGTGTGGTTAGTTGGGTTATGGTATTAATTTTACACAAGTAAATTTACTACAACCCTCTTTTGTTTTACTCTGTTTTGCTTTTTGTTTTAATTAAGTCCCTGTGTGATTGTGATATCTTGGCCGCAACCTATTTTTGAGCCAGTTTACTTTTCCGCAACCGAATTCTGAGCTCTTTTTCCCTCGTAAATTTTTTCTAACATTTTAAGCATGGAGCCTTGGGAGCTTCACGGGACGGGGAAATATGGAAGGTATGTTGAAGCCCTGCGCAAGCACAAAAAGAAAAATTGATACGACTCAGAGACTATTCAGAAGTGGAGAGAAGCTCTCTCCACTGCTGCAAACATAAGTGGTTTCGAGTTGAAGGAGTTTAACGGGTAAGAATCTCAAACTGACCTACCTCCCTCTTCCATTCTTCTCCGATCTAGGTTTCAATTTGTTGGATTGGTAGGCATGCGACATTTTATATTAGTTCCTTTTACTAGTGGTTTTATTCTCTGATATTCAGGGATGAGGGAGAACTGTTGGAAGTGGTCGTGCTGCACGTGTTGAATAATGTTGACAAAACACCATTGAAATTTGTGGCCGAACATCCAATAGGTTTGGAGGAAAAGTTAAAGGAATTTGAAACCAAAGTTCTATAGCAACAGAAGGGCAACGTTGTGGGGATTGTGGGTCAAGGCGGTATGGGAAAGAAAACACTGGCCAAACAATACTTTAGCTAGAGGAGATGGCATTACAGTCGATCGTTATTTTTATACGATGTCAGAGAAAACATAGCCAATGGCTCTCGATATTCTTTGCAAAGGAAACTACTGAAGGACTTGACTAGATTGGACCTACCAATATACAACATTGATGAAGGTATAGAGAAGCTTTTAAAGCATCTATCCCCCTCTTATAACTTTCTTATAATTTTAGATGATGTAGATGATGCTTGATAGCTGCAACTATTTTTCCCAATTAAAGATATTCTTAGCTCCAATAGCTTGATTTTGATCACCTCTCATGACAAGAAAATTTTCAAAATAGCAAAAATCGTAGAGACATCAGTCTACGACCTAAAGGGCTTGGATTTACTACACTCCAAAAAGCTCTTTTGCTCTCATGCCTTCAATTAGCCAAATCCTCTACCAAAAGTTGCAGATCTGGAAGATGGTTTTTTGATAGCTTGCGATGGATTACCACTATCATTGAAGGTGTTCGATGCACTTCTCTTTGGTGAAGATGACAAATGTTACTAGCAAGACACATTAAATTGACTAAACCACATATTACCTACTACTGAGATATATGAGCGACTTAAAATCAGTTATGATTCTCTCAGTTCAAAGGATCAAGAAATATTCTTATAGATTGCTTGCTTCTTCACTGGAAAAGGCATAGATACTGTAATAAAAATATGTGGTTCAGTTGGGCAGCTCTTAAATCTAAAGAATAAGTGTCTCTTGGAACTTGATGGTGAAAATAAGGTAAAAATGCATGATCAAATCAGAGATACGAGAAGACATATTGCAGAGGAAGTGACTACTCGACGTTTTTGGCATCAAACGCCCAACAACATCGATGATTTGTTGGAGTGATCCTCATGTGTAAGTGTTGCAATTATTCAAACTTTTGAAGATTAATACCTAAGTTTCTAATTTGTTTGTTGAGAAAGAAAGAAAAACCTTTTTATAATTTTCATGAATGAACAGGGAAACATCGAAGTTCGCAGAACTATGATGGATGGTCCCCTTAATTTCAATGAAGACAATACTCACTTGCTGATGAGTGAGATGTCATGGTACAAAAGATGGTGTCCTGAGTTGTTTAGGAACTATCTGAGGTGTCTTTTAGATAATTTTTGTTTTTGTGGCATTTTGAATTTGCAACTTTTCTCGGCTGAAGGTGACTATTTGGAACGAATATTGAGGAGGGCCCGAGCACCACAGCTCCAGTGGATTCGCTGGTATAAGTGTACACACTCTTCCCTACCTTCCTGGATACCCATGGAGAATTTAAAAGTTTTGGAAGTGGAAGGAAATAAATTAAGAGTATTGTGGGAACGTGAATCTTAGGTATGCTTATTTTGTTTTCCTTCAATGTTCAACTTCATTTTCTAAGTGAAAATCATCATATGTGTTTTTGTGATAATTGAAACACAAACACTACAGGTGCATAGCCAGTTGCGAAAGTTGCACATCTGCGCTCCCCTTTGTCACTTTCCCAAGTCCATAATGCAGTTGAAGAACTTGGTAGAGATTGACATAAGGCATGCATCATTCAAAACTTTGCAGGAAGAACTATGTGATGTAAATTCCTTGGAACACTTAGTGTTAAGAAACTGTACAGAAATGATCTCACTTCCTGATTCACTAGGAAATCTAGCAAACCTCCAGGAAATAGATTTTACAAATGCTTCCAGTTTGTAGATGCTTCCAACTTCTTTTGGGAACCTTGCTGGACTGCAATCCCTATTTCTGAGAGGTTTCTCAAATTTGACCATCTCCAATGAAGCATTTGGAAATATTAGTACCCTGAAAACGTTAGATCTTCAAGATTGTAGCAATGTGAGGGAATTGCCTCCCCAAGTGGCACATCAGTAGTTCTTGGTACAATTGGATGTGTCTGGAACGATGTTAAGAGAATTGCCAACAAATGGTATTGGAGAACTCTCTAAGATGGAATGTATGGAATTAGGAGGGGATGGCTTGTTGGAAATGCTACCACCTTTGCTTGTTTATCTCTGTTGGTCGGATAAATCGTTCTTGTGGACAAGACCGATCTCCCTAGTATCAAATGAAATCTAGCAACAAAGAGCACAAGCAAATCTATTTTTCTCTAAACATGTTTCAATTCATAAATGAATACTAAGAGGTGTAATAGACCCTACCTCGGTCCAACGCTTGTTTGTAGCAGTTTTATCCCAACAGCTTCAAGCAGTTCCTTTTTAATAACCTGCATACACAAACAAGTACACATCAAAGCATACCTGCGTATAATAAAACATGTTCATTATGAAGATCAAGGAGCTCATAAAATAAACCATTACAGACAGTTCATTGAGAAAAACAAACTTGATTGTATTAACTTTATGAATAAAAGAACCTTACAACCTTTGCCTTGATGTTGCACAAGTTCTTTCCAGGGTCCAGCAGGAGTCTCCTCTACTTTGACAAGCCTCATTCACTTCCCAAATGGCATGAAAGGTATGTGATCTCTCCTCTCACAAGCTCAAAAAGGAAGTCTAGTTTTCAACAGCATTTACCCTCGAGAATCTTTAGCTTTCAACCTCCCCTACAACCAGCCCAATACATGAATTTATAGTGCAAATGGAGGAAGTTGCAGGTCCACCATTGAAGGGATAAGTTCCTCCTTCAATGGGATAAGCACCTCATATTATGGAGTTAGCTCCCTTAGTTTTATGGATTGATGAACCAAGGTGAGCAAGATTGCCAACAATATTCCTTCTAGAAGTGTCTATGAAGTGACCAAGATGAGTTTTAAGAATGAAATCCGCCTTTTTAACTTTTACAAGGGGTTTCACACCCATTACAATAGACAGAGCGGTCCAGGTTCACAGGAAACATGACATTGGTGCGGCTCGCAGGCATTCTAGAGAAAGTGCGAAACCAGGATTTGAGATATTTTTAAGGTCTTTCTCCCATTTTCAAGGCTTGACATGAAGAGCTGAGGCTTAAGACTTGCAAAGGAGGTATATATGAGTGTTGATGGACTCACACAAACTGTAGAAAGTCATGGTGACAATTTTTTGTGTAACAACCTCAAGAGCTTGAAGACTTTCCGGCTCTCAGATTGCCCGGAATTGAAATGCTTGCCTACATGCTTTGGACTGTTGACTCGGTTGGAATATTTGAGCATACCGAATTGCCCAGGGTTGAAATGCTTACCCGATTCCTTTGGACTGTTAACCTAGTTGGCAGATTTGAAGATAGAGGATTGCCCAGGGTTGAAATGCTTGCCCGATTCCTTTGGACTATTGAATCCGTTGAAACACTTGAACATAATCAGATGTGGAATAGAAAACTTAGCTCAAAAGATGAACATTCTCATAATTTTAGAGGTAATCGGGTATCCACTGAGCAAGCTCCATTCAGAAGGGTTGAAGGAGAAACAGAAACAGAGTTGAATACATTGGACAAATGCATGTTTCATGGAGGTATTTGCCCAAACCTTCATGGTGTGTGCCCTAACCTTCAATATCCTTTGTTATATAATTGTAAGGAATTGAGGAAAATTGGAAGGCTCCGTGGTCTGCCAAAACTTAAAACTCTCTGCTTTAGTGTGTGTGAAAACATAGAGGAGATCTCAGGTGCTCAAGCCTTGGTATCATTGGAATCGTTGTCTGTTAAAGAATGTGGAAAGATCAAGACAATAGAAGGGTTGGGATAGCTTGCAAAGCTTAAATCCGTAATCCTTTTTTATTTCCGTGAGATACGGGAGCTGTCAGGTCTGGAACATAGAAGGTGGAACTTTAGTCTGCTTAACTATCCTAAACTGAAATTCCCTTTAAATAGACAATTCTCTCAGTCGTCTGATGTTTTAGATGTTTAGATTCAGAAATTTAGGTACCAATAGGATTTGAGAAGGATAATATTTGTCTATTGAGACGTGTGTAAATTGAAGGATCACTTAGATGAGTGGTCAATTTATAGGAAGATGAAGGAGGTTTTGTCATAAATGGTGGCATTGAATGGCCTTCCATACTTAGAATTAGTTCCATGGAGGAAGGGATGAGATGATAGGATGCACCTTAACTCATTCCTCATCCATTTTTGAGCTCATAGGAGTTGATAAGTGAGGGAACCTTCTAGATGACTCCAAAAGATAAGAATATTCCCCAAACTCTATGTGAATTTCGCTCAATCTCGCCCAACGCAGGTGGAAGGAAGCCTAAGTGCTTTGTAGAGCACCCTAACATGGACTCAACTACTCTGCAACGCACCCTTAAAAGGGCTTACATGTGCTGGTCCCTCTGGAGGTTATCTATGGATGTCTTCAAGTCATGAAACTGTCTAGGAAGGAGGCATTCAAAGGGGTGACTTGTTTAGGGCATGAAGCAACTAAAATTAGGGTTTGATGAGCCCTAAAACATTGATCTAGATGATGGGATTGATGTTCCCAAATGGATCTGTAACAGCTGCCCCCTAAAGCATGAAGTCAGAAAAATGCTAACGTCGAATGAAATGCTTTACGATGTGATGAGGAGGTATTGAAGTGGAAGGTGACCTGCATCAATTACAATACATATATCATGATATTTTGATTTTTGTATGAACCGCTGAGGGAAGGCATACCCATGCTCAGCTTATAAACTTTTATTACATGTACATAAACTGTCATCTACAGATATAGACCCATGATCATAATGACCATCAATGTAAAGCCATTGTACATATGATTTAGTACTCCTGAAATCACAACCGAGATGGATGAAACTAGATCCGGGGTCTTCTATCTCGTTCAATTATTCATTCAAGTATGAGTCTAACCATGTGAATATATGATCTGAAGTTGAACATGGGAAGACACCGTTTGATTACTAGCCAATGATGTAAGCCGTTAACAAACGCGAGAGAAATCATCGATAATGACAATCATCCTCAAGGTACTGCAGTACATTCTGCATGGTGTGAATGGATGATTTGATGTCAAACAACATACAAAGTCTTTCAATCAAAGGTCATTGATGTCAACCTATCGCCAGAAGTGAGAAACCTTCCATTGATGTATGCAAGCCTTAAGGTACTAAAAGGGTGTTTCTAAGTCAACTTCTTGGATAATGTGCTGATGTCGACAAGAAGCGACTCGTCACAAGAGGGCCTTACTGTAACCCACATTAATGACATGAAATGAGTGTAGTGATTTTGGAGATGGAATTTGACTGACAATACAAAGTTCAGGAATGGCTGTCATGAAAATGAAGGTTTATGGTATTGCAAAGGATGAATTTTGATTGAATGACTTCTCTTGAACATGTCAGCGACACTAAAATGAATTGGTAGCATTGACCCAAAACAAAGTGATGGATGGTATGATAGACCAACGGTGTGATAACCATAAAGCTAATAACCCAACCCAAATAGTCATAGTGACAGAGTGAAAGTGTCTGTTCAAGAGCAACCTACTACCATAAAGTGGTTTTCCCCTTTTTCCCATTTTCCCCAGTCATTGCTGACCAATACATATTTATTTTTATCAAGCTTGAGGAGGATAACATATGCTTGTATAATTTCACCCTTTGGGTGAATTCATCTCTATTTGATTTTTTAATGAGTCCAGCGAAGGTGAAACTCAGTCTTGTCTAGATGGACAAGTTTGTCGCTATTTGATATTTTAACGAGTTTAACGACAAAGATAACTTGGTTCTTTTCATGTTTAGAGAGTTTGAAAAGGGAAAAAAACAAAACTCCAGAAGTTATTTTTCGTAAATTAATCTCTCAAGCCCAAAAAAACGTAAAATAATACAAGAGAGATGTCGTTTCCAATTCGTTAACGAGCTGGAAAGGACAAGCGCTCGACAATCGTTTCATGTTTGGAGAGTCTGAAAAGAGCTTAAAGAGGACTCCACTTTGAGGAACGAGTGGTGTATAAGGTAACAACTGGTTTTGGTGATGTTGTAACTTCAAAACATGATGATTTATGTGAAGATGATGGGTAATAAGATCACTACTTGCAACTATTCCTCCAAAAAGGTAAAACAACCAAGTGAAAGTGTATGATCGACCAAGAAGATAATGATGATGGAGGGAGAAAAACTGAGGCTCATCTGCAGAAGAGGTTGATAGAATGGCAATCACGAGGGTTAAAATAGAAATGGGTTCATTTTTAGACAAGCTTGAACCATAGGGAACTATGCTTGGATCCAGTTTCATGTTTACACAAGCTTGAAACGAAAAACTATGCTTGGATTCGATTTCATTTTTAGAAAAGTTTGAAATGAAAAACTATGCTTGGATTCAGTTTCATTTTTATGCAAGCTTGAAATGAATAACTATGCTTGAGATTGGTTTACATGCCCCCATCATGATGAAAGGGAGACTCTCCTGTAACCAGATGGAAGTCTTTGCGGTGAAGCAAGACGGTTATCCAACACCTTTTTGGCTTTGCCTAGATAGGGACAAAGGTGAATGGGGTGATTCCCTTCACATAACCTATAGGGAAACTTAACTATACCACTAAGTGCATGCCCCCAAGCTTCATTACATTCACCTATTTAGACTTCTTGTGGCTATCAGGTGGATGGAATGAAGGTTTTTTTACGAGATCAAGTGAAAGACTTGACTGGGATTTTACGAGATCTAATCGAAGACTCGACTTGGAACTTTTCTCCAAGGGACCTTGTTTCATTTTTTTAATGAGCTTGACACAAGACAAGGAACTATGCTCATACTCCTTGTTTCATTTTTTAACAAGCTTGACACAAGGCAAGGAACTATTCTTGTGGGAGTTGTTTCACTTTTTAAATGAGGTTGACACAATAAAAGAACTATCCTCATGGACCTGTTTCATTTTTTAATGAGGTTGACACAGTAAAAGAACTATCCTCAAGGACTTATTTCATTTTTTAATGAGGTTGACACAGTAAAGGAACTATCCTCAGATCCTTGGTTTCATTTTTTAACAAGGTTGGCACAAGACAAGGAACTATCCTCATTGGCCTGTTTAATTTTTTAACGAGGTTGACGCAGTTAAAGAACTATCCTCATATCACATGTTTCATTTTTTTTAATGAGGTTGAAATAGTAAAAGAACTATCCTCATATGACCTTTGTTTTTCACGATTCATGATAGGAGGTCATGACTTTCAAGAGGTTCTCATCTGATGGGAGAAAAATGCTTTGGAAAGAGAGATCTGGTTCCAATGCCCCCAGTACATAATGTACAACATCATGGAATTGATCGTCCATTGATGTAGGCATGGAAAGGGTTGCCACATAATGAACCCGTGGCGGGGATGATACCATTGGTACAAAAGTACCATTTAGAGAAGATGGTTGACTGGAAGCCATATTTGGAACGGGAAATGAAAGATGGTCAATGGTGGAAATTATGCCTTCATGCGGGAAACAAATCACTCGAAAGGGTGTTGAAACAATAGCTCCCATGTCATAAACATAGTTGCGCCCCAAGAAGTAAATTGTAATATAAAGGGCTTGGGACTACCATCATGTTCAAATAAACAATTTTTCCTCCCAAAGTAATAGGTAGTTTAGGAAGGATCCCTAATGGTTGACTGGTTCCTCTGTTAAAAGCCAATAGATTCTGGGTAACACGCACAAGTGGCGGTGAACCGAGCACTTGCCAAGCAGTTGAGGAAAGGATACTCATAGATGCACCTTCATCTATAATAGTGCCATATACAATCATATTACAAACTTGTACTATGATCTGGAAAGGCACATAAGAAGGAAGAAGAAATCCTGCTAGTCGATTCCAATCAAAGGAAGTGACTAGATTACTTCGAGGGGGCACTGAAAGAACGGGAGAATCACCCCCTTGAGTTACGAGAATGGGAGGATTTTCCACTTGTCTTGATGGATCAGGAGAGTTTCCTCCAAGCTCATTGGAATTTGAAGAAAAGAAAAGAACCTAAGTGGTATCATATTCACTCTCTTCAACAAATGTACGATTAATTGAAGGTGAAATCGGGTCAACTATTTCCTCGACTTGTTGATTTGGGTCGGGTATAGACTCATAGGATTCACTTTTAGAGAGAGTGGGTTTGATCCACAGTTGATTTGAGTTAGTCAATTCATCAACTAGTTAAGGATTAAGGGAGAGTCTCTTGTAACCAGATGGAAGTTGCTGCGGTGAAGCAGGATGGTTATCCACCACTTTTTTGGCTTCATCCAGATAGGGACAAAGGTGAATGGGGTTATTCCCTTCACATAAACTATAGGGAAACTTAACTTTACCCTTCTTTCCATGAACTTTACTACCACTAGTTGATGGTGTGTCACCAGCATGATCTCTAGAAGTTGATGACACAGGATGTTGTGAATGAGAAGACCATTCTTCTAAGATCTGAGGAATATCAGGACAATTTCGAATAAGATGGTCTCCCATACAAAGTTTGCATCGATATCAAACTTTTTGAGGCTTGAGGGATGATTTCTCATCAGATGTTGCATTCAAAGAAATGGTTGCTTGGTTTCCCCTCTGTTGAATTAGCTTCTTCTTCTTCTTCTTCTTCTTCCTTTTCTTCTTCTTCTTAGCCACCTAGTTACCAGTACCAATACTTTCAGAAGGCGAAGAGGAATAAGGGAGGAAGAAACAATCGAGGAAGAAGGCGAAGGGTCAACTTTAGGATCAATTGAAGGTTGATTTTTTCCAGTTGGAGGGGTACTCGATTGTGGAGAATCATGATATTTTGAATCAAGGAGGTTGACAACAACCATATTGGCAAGCCAATGGTAAATCCCGAAAGGGACAATGTAGCCATATATGGAGCACCAATATTTCCAAAAGGAGGAAAAGGACTAGGATTCCCATCAAAAGGAATTCCTTGATTAGTTAACTCCAGATTTCACCATATGTTTCAACCTAAGATCAACTAAGGAGTGAGCGTGGAGGATGTTATCCATGGTCAATTAATTTTATTTTAATCAAAGTAACATAACAAAAAAAAATACGGATAATCTAGGCAAAAGGTTTACCAAGCAATTGTGAACTATAGAATACCTCCTGGCGAACCAAGAAGTATAGGCAAGCAATCTCCCCGATTGGTATGTTCGATGTATCGCAGTGTACAAGGTGGCCGACTTGGTTACCTAAGGATGGATATCAACCTAGAGTTGTCCTCCCATATATATCCGAAGGTACATGGAGGACCAATCGGTATAAGTGTTGTCTAATGCAAAACTGCACAGTGAGAGCATTCCCATATACTTTACGTACTGTAACACCGCCATATATACCCAAAGATATGTGGACGAGCTACGATATACTCATGTACGTGGAATGAGGTATCACACTCGGGATGTATTGCAAGAAAGTTAGCGACAGTTGCTTTGTTTTACGACGTCGAACACGTCTCTAGCCTAGAACCACTAAATGTTCTCGTTAATGCCAATGCTCCATTAGGTAAATTGATGTTAATTTTAAGTTGATCTTGCTTAGGAATTTGCCTTTCAAGTTCACCATGTGATGTATTCTAAAATTCCTAGGAATGCAACTATTATGATAAGAATTCTTTCCATTCAATTTAACGATGAAAATCCTAGCTACTTAGGGATAGAGCAATCATATTTCTTTCGATCAAAGAGCAAAGAGCACAATCTAATGCAATTTCCCTACACTTTTGATTTCCTTAATGTGAATATGAACAAAAGGAAATATGCACATACAATCGATCAATCTTCATAAGAACGAAGACTTTTATGGCAGTTTTGATTCGAAGGAAGAGAAGACTTTATGACACTTTCTTTCGAATGCAGATAAATAAACTATATTTTAACTTTGACTATAGATCGATAATGACAAAGAAAACATTAAAGAAACGCTAATCAATAAAATCAAAGTTGGGCTAGATCAGGAGATGGAAACTTGTTCTCTAAGACATAACATTCATTGATCAATCAACAAACAAACAAACAGAGAAAAATTGGCAAAAACACTTTCCAAAGGTGGGAAACTGGCCCTATGAGGATCAACGCAGCCTTGAATGGGAGACAGTGCGCTTCAGAGCACTGTCCCTAAGCCAGGGGTGCTCTGTGTTCCTCACAAGCCTGCGTTGTTGACAGTGAGCCACTTCAAGAGGCAATTTGACACAGTTTTGACCAAATTTTCAATGCAAAGAGCTAAATTACAATCTATGAACACAAGTAAGGTCTACAAGGATGTCCTAGGAGGTGGATAAGCTACTAAGAACGAGGATTTGTCCCCAACCAAGTCGCCAATTTGTTTTGGAGAATTTAGTATCTACGGATAAACACTAATTCCTTAGATAAGTAGCTGTATCTAGAACAACAATTTAAAGTGTTTTAGTCTTTTCCTATAAGTAATAGATAAGATGAGAGGATTAAAAGATCTACTTGTAGTTCCAATTTCCCCTCGTCTCCTATGTATCAATCCTATTGCTCCTTCTCGTACTTAATACACTTGAGAGGTACCTGTAAACACACCAAAAAACAAATAATCGATCAAAGCACATGATCTATTGAATATAAGTGAAAGGAATCAGATACAATTCACACATATAAGCATTATGAAACAATACAAACATATGGGAGAAAGGTTCAAACACTTTATTGAATAGAAGAAGGAATTACAACCATTGATGTCTAATTCAAAGCCACTCCTCCAGCTTGGATCCCATCCACATCACATCAAAAGCATGACAAACTTGTAGCATTACAATACTTGCTCCAAAGCTAAATCCCATAGCAGCATAATCTCCTTACAATTCAACATGATCTAGCTCATGATCACTTAGATGAGTGGTCAATTTATAGGAAGATGAAGGAGTTTTTGTCATAAATGGTGGCATTGAATGGCCTTCCATACTTAGAATTAGTTCCATGGAGGAAGGAATGAGAGGATAGGATTCACCTTAACTCATTCCTCATCCATTTTCAAGCTCAGAGGAGTTGATAAGTGAGGAAACCTTCTAGATGACTCCAAAAGATAAGAATATTCTCCAAACCCTATGTGAATTTCGCTCAATCTCGCCCAGCGTAGGTGGAAGGAAGCCTAAGTTCTTTGTAGAGCACCCTGGCATGGATTCAACTGCTCTGCAGCGCACCCTTACAAGGGCTTACCTACGCTGGTTCCTCTAGAGGCTATCCCTAGGTGTCTTCATGTCATGAAATTGTCTAGGAAGGAGGCATTCAAAGGGGTGACTTGTTTAGGGCATGAAGAAACTGAAATTAGGGTTTGATGAGCCCTAAAACACTGATCTATATGATGGGATTGATGTGCCCAAATAGATTTGTAACAGTTCTCAAATCCAACGGATCTCTCGTTCGCTTGTCGGCGGAATTACAACACAATTTTATCTCTACCATACTTTTTTAAGGCGAAGTTCATAGGAACTTTGTCCCTTACACTCGCACATGCAATTTACCAATTTACAGTAAAGAATATATAGGTAAACAATACACAAACACACAAAATCCAGACTTCGCCTAGACGTATAATAACATGCATATTTTAATTATAAACAGAACTTGATTACAGGCTAAGGCCTTACATCCTGAGTCACAAATTGCCCTGCGGCTACATTGCATACTCTATATCTATTTCACATAACACAGACTCTCTTATATAGGAAATTACAAAGGGAGGAATCGTTTAAGATCCATGAGTTTCTCCCACAATCACTCAATCAAACCCCTAAATCTCTCTATACGCATGCATGGCAGATAATTACATTTAATCAAGCCTTCCAGAGACTTATCAATTCCATCAATTTAGCTCTGTTTAAATAGATTTTTCCCCAATTTACAATGATTGTCCACATTTCCCCTTTCAAAGTTTTGAAGTTAAATTTTGATTAAGCATGGTCAGATGCTCCTGCATCAGACTCCCGAGGTACAAAAATTTTATGACCTCCTAGTCATATGTCTTCTTCATCCCTTAGCAATTCTACCCATATCCTTTATGGAATTGCCTTTATGATCTTTTCGTGAGCTGCAACAAAACCTCTACAGTAACAAGTCCTCCCTGTGAGCTGATACCTCACCAAGCTTCTCTCCTTGAGCTTAGTCTTTCGACATCTCTCTGATTCTCTCTTCTGGAACCAATTGAGCACTCCTAGCTCTAGGCTGCTGCAATCTTCTCACCTTATTTTGCTGCTACTTGTATGAAAATATAAAGACCACAAACTTTCTAATCTACAACATAATTGTACCTCCTTCTTTTGCACGCAGAATATTCTTCTTCTCTAATACCACTTTGATGCAGCAAAGCTACATATTTACAAAATTCGCGCTTGGACCTATGGGTTATGGGCCCACTATACATCGGAAGCATTACAATCAGCGGACTTCACAACAAACTTGACCAATCACCGTCAACTGTGTGTCCCATAGCTGACGTAGTTATTTCAACGTTTGACTTTTGTGTGCCCCAAACCTCCACCGTCGACCTGTCTCGTCCAATTCAATGGTTGTCGCGTCACCCGCTCACCAACTAGCTTGGGCGTCTCCATCGTTGATCAATCTCGCGTGATCCAACGGCTATCGCGCAATCTCGCATGAATTCTTGCACGACCGATATCAGATCGAGAGCGCGCGAGAAAAGTAGCTTTCTCATGCTACATGTCGCCCACTAAGGTTAATCGCGTGAAATTATAGAATACCATTTACAGCTTTTAAGACACGCAAGATACTGCTTACCGCCTACGAAGACCACTCTTCTATTCTATTAACACATGGTTCTAATCTTCGCCATTCTTCTTCCATCGATATTATCCATCGATCTAACTGATTTTATGGTTTCCACTGTGCTATTCAATCGAATCTAGTTGCAATTGAAACTCTCCTTCGTTGATCAGTTCTCAAACCCAACGAATCTCTCGTTCGTTTGTCAGTGGAATTTCAACACAAATTTATCTCTGCCATACGTGTTTAAGGTGAAGTTCATAGGAGCTTTGTCCCTTACACTCTCACACGCAATTTACCAATTTACAGTAAAGAATATATAGGTAAACAATACACAGAAACACAAAATCCAGACTTCGCCTAGATGTATAATAACACACATATTTCAATTATAAACAGAACTCGATTATAGGCTAAGGCCTCATGGCTCGAGTCACAAATTTCCCTGCAGCTACATTGCATACTCTATATCTCTTTCACACAACACAAACTCTCTTATATAGGAAAATTACAAAGGGAGGTGTCTTGAGTTCCAACATGCCTCCAAAGATAGCCCAATGCCAAGTCAATCTTTATAATGAAACAATTCCCCCAACTTTGATCTAGTAGATTTTTTTATCATGGAAAGAGAAAAATAGTTATTCATAATTACTATATTCAATGCCCTGTAGTCTATAAAAAAACCACCATTCGCCCTATTTGTTCTCGACTATAATAAACATAGGAGAACCATGAGGGCAAGAGTTGGGGAAAATATTACCTTCTTCAAGTAACTTATTAATCTTCTTTTCAATTATTTCACTACCAATAACAATAGCATTATAAGGAAGTTGATTGGGTAGATCGTGGAACAAAACGGAATGATGAAATGCTCGCATGGGTAGAATTCCCTTAGATTCTTCAAAAATATCTACACGTGGATCTAGAAGGGATTTCGTAGCAATAAAAATATTGATGACATTGTCTTCTTTCACTTTTCAAACCACAAAGAACCATAGAATTATACAAATTAACCTAATTAACATTGATTCTTCCTGAAAGTTCCAATTTAGTAGATGAATTTGAACTAACCAAAGAAGTCAATTTCCATATGTTGTCATATATATTTCTATATCTTATTAATCTTTTGAAAACCATAATAAAATGTGTTCTTAGAATAATTGTAAGATTAACAAGGAGTAAGTCACAATAATGAGTCAGTGTGGAGTCACAATCCACACAATCCATTAATGAATCAACAACAAAAGTAACAAAACATTTGAGTCACACAAAGGTAGAGTGTCTTGCTTCTTTGAACCATGTAATACCATAAGGATTTGGATGTTCCAAAGTAGGGCATTGAATTTTTTTCAACTAGAGGATGAGAAAAACAGTTCTTTTGATTTTCATTGTCTATAACCATCCTAGGCAACAAGGAACAAACCATTTTCTTCTCAAAACAATATTAATGTATTGTATGTAGTAGACATCCATCATTCCCTTGCATCTAGGTTGAACTGGTTATATTACTAGTTCAAAGCTTAAGAAATCACAATTTTCTAAAAGTTGATATGTTTTATAAACCATCAATGGCCCATTGGTGGAAATTAAGTACTACAATGTCAAATGGGGAAATTGGCTAGAAGCCTTTATGTCGTAAGAAGTAAATGGCTCATTCTGAGCACATGGATCTTTTCATTAGGTAAGAATTTGAATATTGTAAATACATGCCTTTTATGCAAACTCTTAAATTTGTGTATATATGCTTCTGGGGAGGCATAAGGGTTGCATGAGTAACAGTAAAATTACAACTAGGGAGAAGAAAGTACCCTAAAATTTTTTGTGTTTTCTTATCTTTAAGGGAGACTTGGAAAATCTAAAGATAGGCATCACGTGTTTGTGAGCTTTCAATGTAGAGTGACCAGCAAGCTACTGCAACTTCTGAAGTAGAGATGGCTATAAGTCGCCCTAACCATATAAATAAGAACTCTCTAAGTTGATTTGTAATGAGTCAATTTTCATTCCCTAATAGTGAGAGACTCAGTTTGGGAACAAATGAAATACATAAAGGTTACATCCCCTAATGGTAGACTAAGGCTGCAAAAAAAACAATTTCTATATAGTGGGTTTTCATTGTCTTGGATTCTCCTGATATAGGAATGAGTCCTTAACATTGGTTTCAAGGCTTAGGTCAATGCTTCTCTAAAGAAAATTATGCATCATTCTGTCAATGATGGAAAGTTTACAATGAATTAGAATGCTCATCAAAGTAAGAAAATCCCAAGGATGTCCTACAAAAGTACTCTAACTTCTAAATCAGAGCATCACACACTTACAAAGAAACATGCATGCAAAGGGCCAGAAAACACAAGTAAATTGGGGGAAGGAGCTTGGAGACACTAAGGATAGACACTGTGTGCATGTGGAGTTATGATGTAGTGAGTAGAGTCATCATGTACATTATAACCTACTACCAGCTATGTAGTGGCAATGACTGTAGTCTGTAATTGACACTGATATATTATGTGAATTTTTGTGATGGTGATGATTCATTTCATAACGTTGTTTCTTAATGGGCACATATGGTGTGATAATACACTATGCTCCCCTATAATGTGATGCACTATAGAATGGAATTCTCCAAGTGAGGGAATTTGTGCCTAATACAAAGAACCTAGTAGAAACTGTAGAATAATACATGATTAATTGCTAAATTGAGGTTAGAAGTAGTCGTTGTGATACATTGATTTCTTGGAGAAAGATTAGATATTCCTCTCCTATCCTTAAACTATATATTTCTCAAGCTAGCTACTAGTGATAGTCCAACACAAATAGGAAGCTAAAAATTTCACGTTCACAAACCACACATTGTTATTGATGTATTGTTTTTAAGCATTTGGCCAATGCACTTTGGAAATACTTGGATGTAGGTGAATATAACGTTCATCACCAATGCTTATGGCACAAATATTAATGATACGGTGTAAGCCTCTACTTTTAAATAAGAATTATTCAGTTTACTAGCTTTACTTATAGTTCTCAATCGGGATTTGGTGTGAGACAACAATGAAATAAGAATCAAAGGATACGGGTATCCTCAGGGTTCATTATTAAGAATGAGTAATTCGATTTGTTGGACTTCCTTACATCTTAAGGGATATATATATCAATTAAACCAATTCAATCTCTACAGATAATGAATATATCAAAATATGAAGACAAGAAAACCAATAAATGAGTATGGCCTCTAGTATTTTCCATGATTCATGGCATGTATGCCATCACAGGTTGTGAGTAGCCCACCTTATAGAGCTCTAAGGAGTTGAGATTCATTTTTTTGTACTCTCGACCTATATGATAAAATTGTAGCATTTATTATAAACCTTGCATTTAGTTTTAAAAACTCTTGCTCTATCCAAGTTCATTCTCAGTCTTCTTTTTAGGCTTGAGCAACACCCTTCTAAACATAAGGTTTTCACCCTCTTCATGTTGTAGTACTACAACATTTCCTCCCATAACTTAGGCCTCACCTACCTAAATGACATGAATCTCGACCTCATTCCTTCTTCTTAGTATATGCATCTTTGGAAATCTAGATGCCTTGTGCCCTTCTACTCCACATCTATAGCAAGTAATGGCATACTTACTCTTGCCTCTTTCAAACCCTTTACATTTACCAACATGGTTTTCTTTCTTGGAAATTTGACTACTATACACTTCAGGTTCATTGGCTTTACTAGAATGTCCTCTTGCAACCTTCACTCTTCCTTTGCCTCTAAGATTATGTCCTCTGCAATTCCACTGCGATTTCCTATTCAATTTTTCCTCTACCTTTAAAGCAATTTGATATGCTTAATCCATGTTTTAGAAATAATGGGTGCTTATCTCATCTGGAATATAGAACTTCATTCAATTCACATACTTTTCTACACTTTGATACTCCAACTCTTTTAAGTCGTAATTTTAGTGATAGTTTGAGGAATTCTTTTATATACTCCGAGACACAGGTCTCCTTTTGTTTCAAATATTTTGCTTGTTTGTATAAACTTTGTTGATAATAATTAGGAGAGAACTTCTCCTTCTTATTACTCACCATTCTTTTCCAAGTTTTTATCTTCTCCTATTACTTATCAACTATCTTTCTACACAACATCCCACTAGAGTGCAACATGCCCTTTCAACTTCATTACTGAAAAATAGACTCTATTGGGCTCTTGGATATTCTCATACTCATGGTATCACTTGAGTTCTCCGATATGAAAGTCTATGTTTTCATATTGTCATCGTATCAAAAAGCTTTCACCCTTGCATTAAGTCTATCCTTCATAAATAAGATCAAGTGATTGATTAAGTCACTTTCATCCACATTTTGTTAGTCCTCCATCTCATCCTTTAATTCTATGTCTAATATAGCTCCAACATCTCCAATTTGTTTATTCTCTAGTTCTTCAATTTACCTTCTCAATTCCTCCAATTCATTGTTCCTAACACCTTCTTAACCTAATTCTCTTTGCAACAATACCCTTAAGAGTTTTCTTAAATCCTCAACCAAAATACCATTCACAAACCTTTCTCTCAACATTACCTGCCAACACTTATATTTAAATCGACCTTTGTTTGGTACCTTGTCTCTACCAAAGTGCTATCTAAAATCTACCCAAAAACCTATTATATTAAAGATACAATACACCTTAAAAATCGATACAATACACCTTAAAAATCCTAATATAAAAATATTTTAACTTTTTGTCATCCAAATATTATTTTCTTATATAAAATAAACACATACACACAGCATCTTATACCCATCTACCATAACAAACAATTAGTCATGACCTCTGCCGAACAAACAAATCTCACACAACCTTCATGAAAATGCTCTCCCAAAACCCACCCAAAATTTTGATTACATAGTTTGATGGGATTACCGACTCTTACATTGGTTGGCCAATACACATAAAGTCATGACTTTGCTATCATGGCGAAAGTTCCAACCATTCTAAAGTTTTCTTGTCTTATCAAATTGATAACTTTTTCGTACGTCAGTATAGGCGCCCACATACAGTCACTCCGTTAACCTGAAGTCACGGTCGATGGTTGTTGGCCATGTCCAACCAGGGTTAAGCGACTCTGCGGTGCGCATGTGGTGGAAATTGGAATCTTTTGTGGAGAGTGGACAACGCCTATTTCCTTTAATTAAATCTGCTTGATTGTCCTACACTGTGACGTTTCTCATTTCTCCAAATTAATTTTTGGATATGAGAAAGGCAACTCATACGCAGCAACAGTGATGAAAACTAAATAATATAATAATTATTTTAAAAACCTTTCCAAATAAACAGAGTCCAACATGCGTTTGAACTCTTTCTCCAATTTGTTGATAGATCCTTTCGATCATCCACAAGATTTGAAGGGGATAGGGAATTGTTGACCATCCACTTGGTGATTGCTTACAAAGTATGTTACGGGTCTTCCATCCTCAGAATTGTGCAAAGAAGGTTGATGTATCCTTGTATTCACACCTCTGGACATAATTTCCACGAAATTTCCTGGCACTGGAAAACCCTACTTCTCATGATTTTCAACTCTACTTCTCATGAGTTCCATTATGAAAAAGATAAAGATATTTTCACAGGGATAAATTTGGAGTAGGTAGTTTTTGGGAAAAATTATATTATATAAGAAAATATTATATAATTATATATTAACTAATTTAAAAAAATATAAAGGTAGATGTAATTTCAAAATATAAATTTATTAATTTTATAAAGCTAAAAAATAATATAAATATTTAATAATATTATATATCTATTATATTTTATATCATAATAATAATAATATTATTTAATTTTAATTTAAGTCAACGGCCGCACACTAAATTGGTGTTATGAGATTTTTTTTTTTTGTGAGACAAGACTCACGATTTTCACTATTAAATTTAAGAGACATATATCATCTACCTCTCTGGTTTAGAACTATATATGCTTACTCTACCACACATGCTTTTACTAAATTTTAATATATAATGCTATATATTTATATTTTACTTTCTGAATTTTATTGATAAAAATTATTATAAAAATTTAAATTTATTTTGATATAAATTTTTGTACTTAATAATATAATATTTTTTGTTAAAACATATAAATTTATTTATTTATATTTAATTCAATAAAATCATATTTATTTAAAAATCAATTAAAACTATTTTAAGAATTCTAAATAATATCTCATCTTTTTGAAATCAAATACACCAATTCTTTTTTCACTGCATGTGAATCATATTTAAATTTAAAAAAGACGTTCTTTATTAATAATTAATACTATATTTCATTAAGCAATATCAACTTCAGCATTGGAAGCTGCAACATGTCTCCCAGCTTTACCATAGCATTGCAGCAACAAACAAATCCAGAAAATGATAAGTTCATCATGCATGTGCAAAGCGAATTTTCAGATTATAGAGAAAGTGCACTAAGTTCTTGTTTGATTAAATTAATGGAAACATGATAAAGGGGGCGTCTTCTCCAATAACCGTGTCGGGGAGGTTGAGATCCTACAATAATTTTACGATTCAACGAACGAAAGGACACTTATACAGACGGTCTCTTATTAGTCCCTGCCTGGGACTATTAGCGTTTGATACGCAGTTGACCAATAACCGTGTCGGGGAGGTTGAGATCTTACAATAATTTTATGATTCAACGAACGAAAGGACACTTATACAGACTGTCTCTTATTAGTCCCGGCTTGGGACTATTAGCGTTTGATACGATTCAACGAACGAAAGGACACTTATACAGACTGTCTCTTATTAGTCCCGGCCTGGGACTATTAGCGTTTGATACGCAGTTGACCAATAACCGTGTTGGGGAGGTTGAGATCCTACAATAATTTTACGATTCAACGAACGAAAGGACACTTATACAGACTGTCTCTTATTAGTCCCTACCTGGGACTATTAGCGTTTGATACGCAGTTGACTGGCTATTAATTGATGCGTTGACTGTAAATTTGTACTGGTTATTTATTCTTTAACCAAAGTTTATGCTGGGCAGTTTCTATGCAAAAAAAAATTAGCCAAAGTTTTCTATTTACCCTCTTATTGCCGGCATCACTTGCTCCGATGTTAGTTTAATGTGGGCAACTTAATTTATTTAGTTTAGTTTTGATGTGATTTACGCTGAAATCCTTCTTATATAACTTAATTTATCCTAAGTTTCAAAATTCGCGTCTGGACCTTGCATAAACGCAGCACCCTTATACTTGTCATCGTTCACTGACACGATTGTTTACAGCTGTCGATATGTCTTCATTCCACCGCCCTCTATCTTCATTCAAGTTAGCAAACACATTCCAGATTCAGGTTAGCAAACACATTGTTCTAACACCCGCTTTGCTTCAAAGCAATTCAAGTCTAAACCTGTTAAAATATATAATTTCACCAACCGCGCGGACGGGTCAGCAGTCAACGGAGAAAACCACCACAGGAAATTTAACCCGCCCGGTATCATATCGCACCACCCTTCAGCAAAAGGCAGTTTCCGTGCAACGAGCTCCGATGCAATTGGGAGCTGACAACTGTCCAGCAAGTGATGTTGGCCTGACATCAGCACTGACAATCCATCGGAAGGTATCCTTCACCTAACTAACCCCTTCCGATATTGTTCTCACCCGTCGATTTACCTCAAGCATTTACGTCCGTTGATTTACCAAGTTGCACGATGGGTTAAAGGACTGTCAGAAAAGTCTTCCGATACGCATCCTCCGCCGTTTGATTAAAGCATTCTCTCTCCACCGTTCGATTTCAAGGAAAGTACACGGGGGTTTGATTAAAACATTTAATGAACCGTGGACCATATCCCATACCTTATATTAAAAACATTGTCATGTTTTTGGTAATGCGTTAAATGTTTTTACGGCGAATTTAATAAGTAGTATGGGCAAAGTATGTCGTAAGTTTATTTTTAATATATGTTTCAAAAAAAGCGTTGACCCATTTTTGTGATGTGAAAAAAAACGCACGGGGATTAAAATGTAATGTAATTGTAATATGTTATGGTAAGAGTAGTTTTTGGTGTGAGGTGCAGCAAGCAAAAACAGAGGGTCCGCAGCACCCGTGAAAAACTAGAGAGTTAATTTTGTATTGCACGGATGAATGCACAGATGTGTTAAAATTATTTTGGGTCTGTAATGTAAAAGGGATTTTCATGCAGCAGAGTAAAAATGTTGTCTTGGTGATGTAAAAAGAAAAAGAATGCACAACAGTGCAAGAGGAGGAGAAGTAAATGAAAAACCAGTGGCTTGTTTTGTTTCAAATCCATGAGTTGTTTCACACAGGTGAAAAGGTAAATCTGTAACTCCCTGTAAGTTTTGTTTTCACATAGCAGTGAATGTAAATGAAATATTTACACACAGTGGTGTAAAATTTCATAGGAGGCAGAGTAACTTATGAGAAAATGTTTTGGTGAATCCCTCTGAGTGAAAGAGGATGAATATGTAAATGTTTTTGTTTAATGAATGGAAATTTTATGGTGGTGAAATACTCTGTCCTGTGTAATTATTTTTAAAAAGACTTCTCTGTGTAAAAGATCCTGGAGCAAAGAAAACAGAGCATAGGCTCTGTGTTTTATATTTTTGGGTTTTGGTATTTATCCCATCCCAAACATAGAAGCAGTAAAAAAAAAAAATACCCAACAGATACTAGAATGGAGGATCCAGATTATTGAAGGATAAGTTAATGGAATGGGTTCACGAAGTTGTAGCTTATGTTTGTTGCACATATAACCTAAAGATAGCGAGAAATATATGAAGCGAACGCCCAAACTTGGGAGCAAGAAACTTTGTTGAAGAAATAAAAAACTGCAATCCTGGCATATTTCAGAAGAGCGAAGAAGAAGGACGCTAAAGAAACTAAAAGACAGTGAGTGAATTAGACAAGAATTTTGTCCAGTTGATACATATCCATTTTACACCAGGAACATGGGGTTTCCATGACCGACGGTGGAGGTGAGACAAAGGCAGTGGTTTGGTTTCTATTTGGTTTATGGATTTATGCATAAGTTCAATAAAACTTCACTTCACGGTGAAGTTGAGATATTCAGGCATTTAATCAATAAAATATGTGCAATAAACATGATGCATTTTGTGTGCATGTCCTGGAATATCATATGTGGCATGTCTGTACTCTATTTCATAGATTTATGGATTTGTGATTTGTGCATTTGCCCAATGGTTTGTCGGTGAGCGTGAATGTAAGACTTGCACGTTATTGTAATATGTTTCTGCATGATTTTGCCAATGTGTTGGAATATCATATTTGGCCATGTAAGACTTGCGCGTTATTGTAATATGTTTCTGCATGATTTTGCCAATGTGTTGGAATATCATATTTGGCCCTGTGTGCGTGTCTTATTTTGTAAAATCATCCGGTAAAATTCAATTATTTTATTATTAAGAAGTAACTATTTCCTCATGTAATATACAATTGGAGATTATTCATATTTGACAATAACAATTCAATTATTTTATTATTAAGAAGTAACTATTTCCTCATGTAATATACAATTGGAGATTATTCATATTTGACATTTTAGTGGCCAACGAAATGGAAGCTTTTATGGTTTTCCTTACGGAGGAGAGGGAATTTCACAATTTTCCTATGGAAAACTTAATGGGGTTAGTAAGAGGTTATACGGAAAGTTTAATGTTTAGTTAGTGTTACGAGGAGGTTATATATCTAATTTTTGAAACAATATTATATAAATATTTTTAATTTTAATAGTAAAAAGATAGAATTTTTGTTTTTAAATTAAATTGTTATTTTAAGATTAAATTATTATTATAATAAAATAATAAGTTTTTGTATATTTAATTATTATGTAAAAAGTATGGAGTGAGCTTTTAGGTAAAAAGAGTATTTGAGAAAGCTCTATCTGTAAGAATATGTGTTTCTCTATAGAAGATTAGTTGTGTAAATTCTCCATAAACTTTACCAATAAAATTCTTGTGTGGAGGGGATCCTTTTTCCTAAAAGCAAGAGAGTCTCACTCATGAATTTGGTAGTAGAAAAATTTAATATTTGATTATGATAATTAATATCCATTGAGGTCAAACTTGTGCACTAAGGAAATTATTTCAATTATTAGATTTTCTTTTGGAAATCAATTTGGTTTATTAGATTAAATGTTCAATTAGAGTTTTTTAGAATTTTATTTTTATGTTGTTTAAATTCTCCATAAACTTTACCAATAAAATTCTTGTGTGGAGGGGATCCCTTTTCCTAAAAGCAAGGGAGTATCACTCATGAATTTGGTAGTAGAAAAATTTAATATTTGATTATGATGATTAATATCCATTGAGGTCAAACTCGTGCACTAAGGAAATTATTTCAATTATTATATTTTCTTTTGGAAATCAATTTGGTTTATTAGATTAAATGTTCAATTAGAATTTTTAGAATTTTAATTTTTGTTACAAAAATATTAAGGATAGTGTTTCAAAATTTCCATAATTTTGTTGACTTAAAAGGTTAGGAGGATTGGCCATGTGACCAATATTTTGAAAATGAGATATAACCTCTATATACTTAGGAGATTTGAAGAGAATTTGTTTATTTATCTTCAATTTTTTTTTGGTGAGAATTTGTTTTTCATTTTAAATCTTTTTAGTGTCACAAAAGCAACAAGCTCTTTCAAAATAATTTTGAGAAATGAGCAATACTCTATTTCACTTTAAAACTCATAAGAATTTTTTTTTATTTTTTTTACAATAAAATCATAGAAATAATAATTATTTCTATAAATTTAAAAAATATATATAACTATTTATAATTTAATTAAAAAATTATTCATATACATTTACTTTAATGTTAGATTTCATTAAAAATATAAAAAATATCTCCCAAAAAACAAATTCAATTTGAAATCATTAGCAAACATGTTTATTTGTCTTATGGTTTATGAAATTAATGTTAAAATGTATTTGTATTAAAAATATATATTTATTTAATAAAAAAACATTATTGTTTATCATTTAAGAGTTAATTTTATAAAATATTGGTGTGAAAAAGTTGTTTTAGGCGTAGTCTAACCAGGCGGAGGAGTTTCCCAGGACGTTAAGGAAATTCCGGTCATATTTAGAGAAAATCCAGCAAGGATTTTTGTAAATCCAAGTTATAGTTGTTAAACTTCAAAATTTTAAGTGTCCTAGACATTTTTGATGGTGCTGAATCCATTTCCACAATCAAAAACATGATTCAAACATTGCCTCTACAAGATTTTTTGAAATTTTTTTGCTCGGATTCTGACCACTTTTGGTCGTCTGGGCAATTCCTCCGCCTCGTTAGATGACTCCGTTGTTTTATTATGATTATGTGTTTTTTATAATTTAATATGAAATAGATGTGCAATTTCTTCCATGATCAACATGAATTTGACACATGAGATTTAAAAGAATATTAATAAAACAACTCACTCCTTTGAGACCAAGGTAATAGAAAGTAGGTTAGATTGGGTTGATGAGAATTGGAGTGTAAGTCAAAGGGACATCCCTAGGAGAGTCAAAGGCAATACGCAAATCCATCAATCATGAGAGGAATAAGTTGGGAAGGCATAGAAAATCCTCCTTTGCAAATCTTGTAACGCCAACAAGCTTGGATGGGATCACTGAACATCCTACTACAAAGTGTCATATTTATCATCTTTGTCCATCTTCAGATGGAAAAGTCAAGACGACACTTAGTAGATGCCCAATCATGTTTCCAATGCCATAGGTACGGCTAGAATTTGGACAAATTTGCAAGCACTTTTGGAAGCTTTCAACACAACACTGATTTTGGCACAAGTCTTTGCATTTCAAATTTGCATACTTTATGGATACATGAGAGGATGACCTTCTTGGAAAAAAGACGACGTTGTTTTCAGGGTATCAGTTAAATGTATAATTTTTGTTACAGGGTACCCAAAACACATCATTGTTCGTGTGCATGGTGAGCAATACATCATGTGCAAGAGTACCCACCAATGATTTGATGTGATACTTGATGAAGTGGTTGGAATACATTCAATTATTTTTATTGTTAATATTTTTTTTATCATTGAGATTCACCCTTATTTTAATATGAATATTTTTCAATTCACCCTCATTTTAATATGGAGATTTTTAACTTATCAATAGGAATCTTTATAATACCATGATTCAATACCATAAATCCATCTTAACTCTGGATCTAGTAAGCATCGATCAATTCTCTCAATATGCAAACCTCTTTTTATGTGCAAAACATGAAAAAAATTTCACATCTCGAGATTTGATTCCTCTTAACTCTTGGTAGATATGGAGAATTTATGTTGATAAAATGTTTTGATTATAAGACTTTTTATTTTATTTTATATATATAATGTTGGCATTCAAATATTTTATTTATGATTCACAATTTTCACATTAAAATGTTAATACATGCTCGCGCATATTCAGAAGTAGAAACCATCTCTCTATATATATGAAAATAAATATAAATGTTACATGTCAAACTCCATATTAAACATTGAACAATTACAAATATCCCTCATACCTTAAATGAGGAAGAAACTTCTAACTTCATCTTCCTCTATGCGATGGACACCAAAATAAACTTCTAACTACTGCAAGTGGTGATTTAATTTCAAAGGCATCAATCTCACCTTGATATGTCTTGATGCCCTTCACTTCCATCTTGAACAAGGAACGTGAATGGTTCGTGGCACTTGAAATAGGTTGTTATATTTAAAGTTCTTTCCTAGAGTCCTTCTATAGTTCTTCTTGATCCCGTGATGTTCCCTCTATGTTGTAGCGGCTACAACCATCCTCCAAAATTTTTCCTTGGCTGCGTTTTGGAGCATCCCTACCAACCATCCCTAGCAACATGTCTTGCACTACCCAAGTACTTATGCTTTCAGTTGAGTTTCTTTGGCTTATCATCTTGTGTTCGCTAACTTGTTTGCCTTTCCCCCGCAAACTGACTTCTCGTGACTTGGTCTTCGACCGATTCTTGTGCTAACATGGAGAATTGTGCAGAACTGGAGGGAAACCAACCTTGCTCTCTGGAATTGCACAGTGGGTCATGGCAGCTAGCTACTCTCCAAAATTGCGCAGAGCATATGACCGCCTTCCCCATGAAAATTGCGCAGAGCATGCGACCGCCTTCCCCAAGAAAATTGCACAAAGCAGCCCATCATTGGGCTTGCTCTAAGAATTTGCACAGTTCTAGCTGGCAGCCTTGGCTTTAGTCCAGAAATTGCGTAGAGCTTAAGGGGAAGCTAGAGCCACTTAGCCTAGAAACTGCATAGAATTCATCCCAAGGCTTGTTGTCTGTTGCATGTGCTCATAAGTTGACCGGTTCCCTCTAGGACTGTGCAATCTTGCCTTGCATGCATGGGCAGCTTTTTCCTCAAAAAGCAAAAGGAAAAAAGAAAAAAACATCCCTAGATTTTAGGGATCTATTTTTAGCAACTGGGGGTTACATGCAAAAGCCTTTTTAGAAACCTCTTGCCAAGTGTCACTTTTTCCTAGAATTGTGGCATACACGTCATAAGCCTCGATCTTGTCAAAAGTATTTATTCGACGCTTCAGAGCTCATTCTTCACTTCGATCTTGGAGCTATGACATTCCCAACGCATATAGGAACCTTTGGCACACTCATTGCAGCTTTTCCAGGAAAGTCTGCTTTTCATGTCCTTTGCTTCTTTTCTGTCACTTTTTGTATTTCACTTTGTGTGAGTGTTGTTTGCTTGGCTTTATTGAACGCTTGCTTTAGTTTTAATGCATGTTATCTTGTAGGAGCATCCTTTCAAGTTTTGTATTGTATTTCCTTGTTGTCGCATGCAGGTCATTTTCTCATGTGTCCATAAATTGTGCAAATTCAAAGTGAAAAGGCTTGTGCTAGTATCAAGGTTGTGTCGAAAGCTTCAATAAGTGTTTACGGATTTGCCAAATTTTAGCCTTACCTATGGGATTGGAAACACAATCAGGCATCTACTAAGTATCACCTTGACTTCTCCATCTCAATAGGATGAAGATGAGAAATACGAAAATTTGTAGTAGGATGTTCAATGATTTCATCCAAGCCTGTCGATGTGACAAGATTTGCAAAGGAGGATTTTCTATGCCTTAACTTAGTCCTCTCATTGGTGATGAATTTACATATTTCCTTTGACTATCTAAACAAAAACAATAAGATAGTGCTTGGTAACAAGGCAAATCCTAGGGATGTCTCTTTGACTTAAACAACCCTTCTCATCAACCCAATAGGTTTCCCCACCTTGAAGCTGATTTCAAAAATTATCATTTGCCTTGATGACTTCCTCATGTTGTATCTTTAGATCAATTATTTTCATGCCATTACTCTTATGGCTACTCTCACTATCTTCTTGAGCTAAAATTGGATCCTCTACTGCTATGAATGTGGAGTCCTTTTTATCATTCTCTTTCTCTTCAATAATGCAATGGGGTTTTCCAAAAATTTATAAATCATGAACCCTTTCTCTTCCATAAAAACTATGTAGCTTGTTTGTCCATGATTCCTTTTGTAGTCACACAATGTCTCACTTTAGCGACATCATGATATGATAGTCCTTTTAATATTATATTCTTGTCTTCCTCATTAAATTCATCCTACATACCATATTCAAATGAGAGATAAAATATTCACATCAAGAGTTAAAAGATATGCTTCAAATTTCATCTTCCAAAGCATATAATTTGGTCGATGTGTTAGTGTCATATTTTATAGTAATCAAAGTAAAGCTTAGTATTTTATATTATTTTGGTCAATTTGTAAAGTGCTACTATGATCCGATAGAGATCAAGACTTAGTGTCAATAGGGTATACTAAATTTTGATTCGTAAATAAATTCAAGTTATCAAAATTTTAAAAGGATTTATGATCCAGATTTAAACAGGAACGCAATAAAATACAGAGATAACCATATACACAAAGATGCAATGGAAATAATACTTCATTTCATTAATGGAAAATACTGAAATCTACTTACAACCGGAAATAGAAATAAACCAGCTAGGGCGATGGTAGCTTATCTCTGAGAAGAGATGTGTGGCTACATGCCTCTGAACTGTGTTACAATGAGGCTCGAAGGCCTATTTATTGTTGAGAAACAATGGAAAAATCATTCACATTCCAAAACCTAACCCTGGAAGATGAAACGCCAAATTGTGGGCCCCGTTTTTGGGTAAGTTGGTACATCAACTTCCCGGGGTCGCGAATTGGTCGTCTTATCTCTGTTTGACGTGCATGATAGCCCGTTGGAAAGATCTCTCTGAGGACTACGACGGAAAAGACGATTTTTAGACAGAAAGGTATATTTCCCAAAAAACGTTGTTTAGGGCCTCAAAACGGCTTCGGAAGTTTAGGACCCAAAAAACTGCTAAAAATAGTAAACTGTGCTATAATTAAGGAAACTGAAAGAACTGAAAGAAGCACTAGAGGGGATCCACTTGGAATTAGCAGGTGGCCACCAATATCCACTTGGATCAATTTAGGTTTAATAAGTCTAGGGTAATGCATAATCCAAGTCATGAGTGAAATTTAGTTGTGGGTCATTATTCTCTCATCATTCAAGAAAATTAGTGGTGTATTTTTTAGTTAGTTTCTAGGTCAAATTAAAGATTTCAATCATAATATTACCACTGTAAGTTAATGTTGTGCTTTCCTTTTTTGTTGTGCATCTCTTTTTTTCTATGCTTCAACATTCCAAATTTGAAAAAGAAATCATTTCAATTAAAGGATAGCTTCTTGGCTTCAAAAAAAGTGAGAACTAGTTGGAGGAACTTTTTAGTGTGTTGTCGAAGCAGGGGAGGCTAACTGTGATGCCATTCTTCCCATGTCCTTCTTTGTTGAACAGGCTAGCAAACCCAATGTTTGTGCCTTGATTCTAAACATTGGGATTTCCTAGAATAAGCTAAGGGGAAAATAGAGTGATTAGGGGGCTAAGGGGAAAACATAGTGATTAGGGCGCTCCTTGTTGCACAAGTCTGCCACTTTCATTTCAACCTTTTGGACTTGGAAAGTGTTTTGCAAGTGAATATTTACACAGATCAAGGTACGGACATAGCAATAAAATAATTGTTCAGTTTGTGCATTGCTACGAAGTTCTTCATTTCTTTTGTTCCAAATCAAGTAGAGGAGTTTGATCCTAAGAAGCTGCCACTTTGCTTTAAATTCAACAAACAAAAGGAGTTTGTCACTTGTTAAGGTGATTTTCTAGGAGATGCCTATTGGGAGTATCTGGCTACAAAGTTTAGATCCAATATCGGGTGTCATATATCTTCTCATTGCAACCCACAAGTTATATACATGAACTGTTAAGTTTAAAGAAACTGGAAATGAAAAGTCTCTGGTTCAACTGTTTCATGGAAAAAAAATTAGAAAATAACAATCGACATGCACACATTCTCAAAGCAGGTGTCGTGCTCTGGAAAATCTCTGTTTGTTCAAGGTATCCAACATGAAACTGTGAATTCGTTGTTGAAAATCCTGCCAAATTCTTTTTCTTTGCACCTAGAAGCTGCACATTACAAACTGACATTTTAGCTAGTGAAGAGAGACCCCCTGCAGTACCCATCAATTTTGCTGCAGCCGGACTCCCTGCAATAGCAGATAAATTGGGGGCAATGTGTCCCATCCTACTCTCAACAAAATCCAAAACCTTCTTTTTTGCTGCATCAACTGCAACACTCTATCACATGCATCTAAAGTATTTGGCAAGTTTTCTTCCGATATAGGCTTACCACTAGTGGTAGATGCAGTGACGAAAATAACCATAATGATTGCCGAAGGTAAAAGACCCTCAATATCAACTAGAGTTAAATCGATCTCATTTCCAATTTTCTTTACAACTCGAGCGTAATCAATTGGATGGTGTACAAGAGATTCTAACTTAGGAAACTTCAACCATGAGTAAAGGGATAACCATGAGCGTAACGGCTTATGAGGGTTCTACTTATCTTGTCATGAATTAATTGCTTAACTAGGTGAGATGCATTGGATTAGGTGTTGCATTTGGGTTGTTGGTGTGACAAGGGGTTTGGGGGGAATTATGGTTGGAGTTTGTTGGCGCAAGACTCATATAAGTTAGTTGAGTATGAAATTATTTGGTGTGGTAGTGATTGCATGCCCATAACGCATGAGATTAAAATTAACTCACACCAATATTTTATAATATTAACTCTTAAATGATAAACAATAATGTTTGTTTATTAAATAAATATATATTTTTAATACAAATACATTTTAACATTAATTTCATAAACCATAACACAAATAAACATGTTTGCTAATGATTTCAAATTGAATTTGTTTTTTGGAGATATTTTTATATTTTTAATGAATCTAAGATTAAAGTAAATGTATATGAATAATTTTTTTAATTAAATTATAAATAGCTTATATATTTTTTTAAATTTATAGAAATAATTATATTTCTATGATTTTTATTGTAAAAATTAAAAAAAGAAAAAAGAAGAAGAAGAATTCTTATGAGTTTTAAAGTGAAATAGAATACTGCTCATTTCTCAAAATTATTTTGAAAGAGCTTGTTGCTTTTGTGACACTAAAAAGATTTAAAATGAAAAACAAATTCTCACCAAAAAAAGATTGAAGATAAATAAACAAATTCTCTTCAAATCTCCTAAGTATATAGAGGTTATATCTCATTTTCAAAAGATTGGTCACATGGCCAATCCTCCTAACCTTTTAAGTCAACAAAATTATGGGAATTTCGAAACACTACCCTTAATATTTTTGTAACATAAAAATAAAATTCTAAAAATTCTAATTGAACATTTAATCTAATAAACCAAATTGATTTCCAAAAGAAAATATAATAATTGAAATAATTTCCTTAGTGCACAAGTTTGACCTCAATGGATATTAATCATCATAATCAAATATTAAATTTTTCTACTACCAAATTCATGAGTCCCTTGCTTTTAGGAAAAGGGATCCCCTCCACACAAGAATTTTATTGGTAAAGTTTATGGAGAATTTAAACAACATAAAAATAAAATTCTAAAAAATTATAATTGAACATTTAATCTTATAAACCAAATTGATTTCCAAAAGAAAATCTAATAATTGAAATAATTTCCTTAGTGCACGAGTTTGACCTCAATGGATATTAATTATCATAATCAAATATTAAATTTTTCTACTACCAAATTCATGAGTGAGACCTTGCTTTTAGGAAAAATGATCCCCTCCACACAAGAATTTTATTGGTAAAGTTTATATTAATTATCATAATCAAATATTAAATTTTTCTACTACCAAATTCATGAATGAGATCTTGCTTTTAGGAAAAAGAATCCCCTCCACACAAGAATTTTATTGGTAAAGTTTATAGAGAATTTAAACAACTAATCTTCTATAGAGAAACACATACTCTTACAGATAAAGCTTTCTCAAATACTTTTTTACCTAAAAGCTCACTCCATACTTTTTACATAATAATTAAATATACAAAAACTTATTATTTTATTATAATAATAATTTAATCTTAAAATAACAATTAAATTTAAAAACAAATTTTATCTTTAATATAATATTGTTTCAAATTTCCTTGAAATTAGGTAACACTAACTAAACATTAAAAACTTTCCATATAACGTTCTTACTAACCCCATTAAGTTTTCCATAGGAAAATTGTGAAATTCCTCTCCCTCCTTAAGGAAACCATAAAAGCTTTCCATTTCGTTGGCCACTAAAATGTCAAATATGAATAATCTCCAATTGTATATTACATGAGGAAATAGTTACTTCTTAATAATAAAATAATTGAATTGTTATAGTCAAATATGAATAATCTCCAATTGTATATTACATGAGGAAATAGTTACTTCTTAATAATAAAATAATTGAATTGTTATTGAATTTTACTGGATGATTTTACAAAATAAGACACGCACACAGGGCCAAATATGATATTCCAACACATTGGCAAAATCATGCAGAAACATATTACAATAATGCGCAAGTCTTACATTCACGCTCACCCACAAACCATTGGGCAAATGCACAAATCACAAATCCATAAATCTATGAAATAGAGTACAAGCATGCCACATATGATATTCCAAGACATGCACGCAAAATGCATCGTGTTTATTGCACATATTTTATTGATTAAATGCCCGAATATCTCAACTTCACCGTGAAGTGAAGTTTTATTGAACTTATGCATAAATCCATAAACCAAATAGAAACCAAACCACTGCCTTTGTCTCACCTCCACCGTCGGTCATGGAGACCCCATGTTCCTGGTGTAAAATGGATATGTATCAACTGGACAAAATTCTTGTCTAATTCACTCACTGTCTTTTAGTTTCTTCAGTGTCCTTCCTCTTCGCTCTTCTGAAATATGCCAGGATTGCAGTTTTTTATTTCTTCAACAAAGTTTCTTGCTCTCAAGTTTGGGCGTTCGCTTCATATATTTCTCGCTATCTTTAAGTTATATGTGCAACAAACATAAGCTACAACTTCGTGAACCCATTCCATTAACTTATCTTTCAATAATCTGGATCCTCCATTCTAGTATCTACGTTAAGATTGCCTTTGTGATTTCACGGGAATATTTTCTCAAAATAATTTAACAGTGGGTAATCATTGGCAGGCAGCGGGAGGTTATGTTTGATAGCAACCTGTAATTGATAGAAACGACAACTGCACCTGCAGCATTGGCCATTCTCACATAGCGCGTGAAAGACCCCTTGATGAAGGAACATGCTGTCATTGTAATCCGTTTGAATTCCAGGATGAAAAACCCTTCCAGTTCCATGGAAAGCTCCACTCGCTTTGGTCGAGGCATTAGCAGCAAAATTCAAATGGGCGCGGAGAAATAGCAAAATTGAAACCGCCCACTGCAGATTTTAAATTTTGAAATTTTGAGCGGTAAACTGCAGGTTGAAATTTTTTAAATTTACCGCTTACAGGTGCATTGGTTGAGTCTGTTTACAGCTGCCGGCGTTAGACGTACACAGGACGGGACGAGATTGGATAGAAAGTAGGCCGGAAATGGCGACAAGGTGCGGACGTGGAAGCGTCGTTGCCAGAATATCAATGTTATGGATGTATGAACATCCATAGCAATGTCGCATTGCCCTCCAAAAATTCTCATTATAGAAGATGGGGGTAAGCATTAATGGCCCAATAACATGGGATCTATTGGTGGCCTCCTATTTGCCTCAATTCCTTACAATTATTTAAGGAAAGGAATTGAAGGTTTGGGCAAACACCCTGAAGATTCGGACAAAGACCACCATGAAACATGCATTTGTCCAGTCTATTCAACTCTGTTTCTATTTCTCCTTCAACCCTTCTAAATGGAAGCTCGCGCAGGGGACACGCTGTTACCTCTAAAGATTTCAGATTGTTCATCTTAAGATCTTGAGGTAAATATTCTATCCCACATTTCTTTATTTTCAACTCTATCAACTGAGTCAAATTTTTGAAGGAATCAGGCAAGAATTTCAATTCTGGGCAATTAACCATCTTTAAAATTGTCAACTGAATCAACTGTCCAATGGAATCGGGCAAAAATTTCAATTCTGGGCAATTCTCTATCCTCAACTCTGTCAATTGAGACAACAGTCCAAAGTCGTGGGGCAAGCATTTCAATTTTGGGCAATCGAAGAGCCACAATTCCTTCCAGCTCTTGAGAACAGGCAAAAGTGGCAGAATTCCCAACGAACAATCCCTTCCTAATCCCATAATTACTGTCTTGCATAGGTGTTCAATACCGTTCGGAGGCAGTTCTTGCAAGATCCTTGTAGACACATCTGATCTTACCAAGGACCGTAGATGATCTAAGTTTTCCGGGGTAATAATATTCCCAAAAGTTCTGTTGGAGATGGTCAAATTGAGACAAACAATAAGATTCCCAAATCAATTTGGAAACATCTTCCAACTGGAAGCATTTGTCGAACCTGTTCCCTGGAAGCTTGCTGGTTTTTTCAATGAATCAAGAAGCGACACCACTGGCAAAGTTTTGAACAGCGCTTTCCGATGACCAGAAAACAGAATCGGGTTATTTTCGACGCATATCTCTCGCAACTGGTGAGCGATCTGCAATATTCGTGTTTCCATTTTCGAAACGTTATAGTATGAATTTTTTTTCCTTGAAAAAACGATCGAGGAAAGAAAAGATAAACATACCTGAGATGCATGTGCCTGCAATATTCTTAATTCCCTCGCATCCACTTCCAGAACTTCTAAATCCTCCCTGGGAATCCAGGAAGGTATGGAAGAGTTTATGAAGTTATTCCAGTGGAGGCAATTCTGTATCTTGAACTCTCTCAACTCAGTCAACAATCCAGAGGAGCTGGGCAAGCGTTTCAATTCCGGGCAATCGAAGAGCCACAATTCCTTCAAGTTCTTTAGAACGAGCAAAAGTGGCGGCATTTTCAACAAACGACCTCCTCCTAAATCCAGAATTTCCATCTTGGATAGGTCTCCAATACCGTTTCCAGTTAATTCATTTAAGATCCTTGCAGACATATCTAATCTTACCAAGGACTGTTGATGTGCAACTTGGGGAGGCAATTCCTTCAGAGTGCTACAACCTTGAAGATCTAAGTATTTCAGGGTGGTAATATTTCCAAATGTGTCGTTGGAGACGGTCAAATTGGGGCAGCCTCTCAAAGATAGATATTCAAGTCCAATTAGATTCCCAAAAGAATTTTGAAGCAACTGCAAACTGGAAGCATTTGTCAAATCTATTACCTGGAGGTTCGTTAGCTTTTCCAATGAATCAGGAAGCGAAATCATTTCTGAACAGTTTCTTAACACTAAGCATTTCAAAGAATGCACATCACAAACTTCAAAGTTCTTCTGGCAAGGTTTCGAATAGTGCATGGCATATGACAATCTTTCAAAATGCTTCAGCTGCACTATGGACTTGGGAAACCCTGAAAGGGGAGCGCAGATACTTAGCTCTCGCAACTGGCGAGGAACCTGCAATTTTCGCATTTGAACTATCTGAAAAATATATATGATGATTTTCGCTGAAAAATAAAGTGAAATGATCGAGGAAAGAAAAGTAAACATACCTGAGATTCACGCTCCCACAATATTCTTAAATTTCTCCCCGCCACTTCCAAAACTTTTAAATTCTCCATGGGAATCCATGAAGGAAGGGAAGAGTGTGTACACTTATACCAGCGGATCCACTGGAGATGTGGTGCTCGGGCCGTCCTCACTATGCGTTCTAAATAACCATCTTCAGCCGCGACAAATTGCAAATTCAAAATGCCACAAAAACGGAAATGGTCGAATAGACGCCTCAGACAGCTCCCAAACAACTCATGACTCCATCTTTTGTACCATGACATCTCACTCATCAGCTGGCGAGTATTCTGTGGATTGAACTCGGAGGGACCATCCATGGTAACTCCGCGGACATCGATGTTTACCTGTTCATTCATGAAAATTATACAAGGTACACAGATATTTCTTTCTCGGCAAATAAACAAACCCTATTTATCTTTAAACCCAAAGACAAACACTTGAATGAATGAAGCACTCACACATGAGGATTTCTCCAACAAATCATCAATGTAGTTGGTCTGCTGACGCCAAAGACGACGGGGACTTACATTTTCTGCAATGTGTCTTCCCATATCTCTGATCTGTTCATGCATTTTTATCTTATTTTCAGTGTCAACTTCCATTAAACACTTATCCTCTAGATCTAAAAGTGTCCCAACTGAACCACATATTCTTATTACTGTATCTCTGTCTTCTCCTGTGAAGAAGCAAGCAATATCTAAGAATATCTCTTGATCCTCTGTACTAAGCGAGTCATAACTAATTTTAAGTCGCTCCTGTATCTCAGTAGTAGGTAGTATCCTGTTAAGCCGATTCAATGTTTCTTGCCAGTAAACTTTATCATTTTCACCGGAAACGAGCGCACCAAAGACTTTTAATGACAATGGCAGTCCATCGCAGGCTTTTAGAAAACCATATACCAGATCTTCAAATTCTGGTAGAGGGTACGGCTGATGGAAGGCATGAAAAGAGAAGAGCTCTTTGTAGTGCTCTAAATTCAGACCCTTTAGCTCATAAAATGATGTCTCTTTGATTTTTGCTATTTTGAGGAAATCTCTAATTGGCAAAAACGGTCGCAGTTGCCGGGCATCATCTACGTCATCTAAAATTATAAGAAAGTGAGAGGAGGAAGAGAGATGCTTTATAAGTTTCTCTATACCTTCATCAATGCTCTCTATCTGCAGATCCAATTCAGTCAAGTCCTTGAGCAGTTTCCTCTGCAAAGAAGGTAAAGAGCCATTCACTGCTTTTTCTCTGACATCATATAAAAAGCATGATCGACTGTACTGTGATCTCCTCTTGCTGAAGCATTCCTTGGCCAGTGTTGTCTTTCCAACACCGCCTAGACCCACAATTCCCACAACCTTTTCCTTTTGCCGCTGCATTAGTTTGCTTTCAAATTCGTGTAACATTTCCCTCAATCCCGTTGGGTGTTCGGCCACAAATTTCAATGGTGTTTTGTCAATGTCATTCAACACGCGTCGCACAATTTCTTCCAACAGTTGCCCCTCGTCCCTGAAAATCAGAGAACAAAATATCTATCATAAAAAGCCACATATAAAATGTTGCATTATTTCCTTTGAATTATGGAATATTGCATGGGTTCTAAGAACCCCAAGTCTAACAGCATACAAAACAATGGCGTCTAATCAAGGGATCAACTCTTTGTTAACAGGATGGATGATACAACAGCATTGTTTAAGGTTTAGATAACAATATTCTTTCCAAGATTGCAGCAGCAACGATAGAGAGGCATGAAACATTCTTGAAATGACATATAGTGAAAGGAAGAACAATACCGATCAACTCCAAGCCAAGCCACATAGTGTTAGAGTTGAGGAACCAAAAACTATAACAGGGAAAGTTATGGTAGAACTCATCGAAGAAGGTATCCAATACATGGAGACTACAATTGTCTGGCAGAATACAGTTGAAGAAATTGCAAAAACAAAGTGATTATGTACGAGATTTAGAGTTTGAACATGGTGTAGAAAGTGAATCCCACTCTACAGATACACTTGTGGTAAATGACATTGAAATTGAAGACCCTCCTAGTGAATGTTGAATTTGATTATAAGGTTGAACTAGTTTTTCTTGAAGAGTGGCTTGCAAATCTAAGTGTGATGGAGATGAAAGTTGCCACAGAAAGCCTACAATCACTACAATAAAAAACAAAAGGAGGAACACAGAAAATGAGGCAACCATAAGAGTCGTTGAAGCTATTGCAGCTCTAAAAGAGGCGATGAAAGGAAATGAAGATATTATTTTTTATTTTACACAGGTCAATAGAAAAGTTCAATCAACCGTCATTAAAATACACGCAAAAGTGAAAGAAAATTTAGATAAATAAGACGATGAAATATTGAAGAGGACAACAAAATATTGAAGAAGAAGACCAAAGTAAAGTTGAAGCTGAAGAAGAAAGAAAAGTACATAGAATATGAAGTTTGCAGCAAAAGGAAGAAAAAACTTATATGACATAGAGCTACGAACAACCCACATCAACATATAGAAGTAAAACAACTTTTGTATTTATCTCAAATGTTGTAAGCTTAGCTGAGACTTAGACTAGTAAACATTAGTGGTTGTCATTAAGGGGTGTTGGAATATGTTAGTTACTCCCACTTATTCTCAATTTTTTAGTAGTTTCTAATACAATTTAAATTTAGAAATAAATAGTCATGCACATGTGTAACATAAAATTGGCATAATTATCCTTTTCCATGATCTTTCTAGAGGATTCTCTCTAAGTTTTTTGGGGTCTATTTATTTTTGTATCCTCAATCAATTTAAGCAATAAAAAATCAAGTTAGAGAGGTGCAACTCTATTATGTTTTATTGTGTAATATCCCGAACCAACTAATTGTTGGAAGATGTCACCCTCACTGGCCCTTTGTTCCCTTAGGCTAGCAACAGGGGGGTTTTGGAAGAAGAGGACCCCTGATTTATAATAAGAAGGGGCAAAAGAAGGGATTTTTGTAAATAACTAGGGAAGATGTGGTATTTTCTATAGGTATTTGCTGAGGGTATTTGTCGATGGTATTCATGGTATTATGGTCAATGATACTTGAAAGTAAATTCTAGAAACTTGGAGAAGGCCCAGTGGAAAGCTATAAAAGAAGAAGGAAGGAGGAAGGGAAGGCATTCGATCTTAATATTTTCTCTTTGCATTTGGATTGGAGGCTCAGGTGATTTTTCCATAAGCGAGGGTCTCAAGTGAGATCATCACGCTAGCTTTGGTGGGATCCAATTTCACCCTAGCCGGCAATCGAACTTCGGTGATACGGGATATCATCCTAGCTGGTTCAAATATTTTCCATCTATTTGATTTCATGGAGGTGATTTTGCTAGAGTAAAGGGTTCCAAGATTGGATCAAGATCCGTTACACGAGATCTATTAATGTCTGGGAAGATCTATCTTTGATCCATCAATCTTGGAGAATTAGAGGAGTGAAGTCGTTTATTCCCTAACTGGGTATATTTCTCCTTTTCTTGTGCACACTTGCAGACAAGAGGTTTTTCTTATATCTGGGTATAATCCTCATCAATTGGAAACCAGCTCTTTGAGATTCATTATCAGATCAATTTTGAGCAGGATTAAACTCCCTTGGCACCTGTGCACAATTATGTTATGACCTAGGCAAATAATTTACTGGAGGGCAAATCATAGTAGCAGGTTGGACATTGTTGGCATGCCAGAATAGAGATCATGTTCTTCACTTTGGCGCGAACCCTTCTCTATCAATTAATCAATGATTGTTGAAGAAATTATACTCGTAGACTTGGAGATTGGTTAATAATTCGTAGAACAAGTAGTTGGGCACTATTCTCTATTGATTTGGTAGATTGAGCATCTAGAGTTGGAAGGTTGAGAGCTTATTGTTGGGTTACACCTCTAAAACAGAGCATTATCCTATTTGAATAGTCATTATGGTGGCAAAGTTAACATTTATGCATCTGAAGCATCATTGTTTGTATTGTGGAGATGAATTAGGTTCCTAAGTTTCATTGAGCTTTGTATCTCTCTCTGTCAAATTAATAAAAGCTATCTTTTGCCTCTAAGAGAATTCATTGTGCAAGTACTCTAGGTGCTTATGATATGTTTGTAAAAGTTTTTATTGAATCATTCTTGTTGTCTGAAATATTTTCTGAATTATTTATAAATTGTTTGTCGAAGAACTGAGTGGAGTTAAGGTTTAAATTTTGTAATACAGTGGTATCGGAGCCAAGTTCTTGGCCAACTATGGGATGTAATGCCAAGAAAAATCAAAGGGATGCATGTTGGAAATACTGAGAGGGGGGTGAATCAATATTTCTTTTCAATTGTTATTTTTACCAGTTAGATCACTTATATTTAGAACACAAAATGAACAATGATAGAATCAATACTTTTATTAATTTCTTCTTTCAATAAATCAAGTACAATATTTAGGGCTCCAACCCTAGATGAAGACACCAATCTTCAATCTCCCAAGCTCCAACCTGTAATATGCCAAGCACCGACTTGGACTTCTTGTTGACCACTACATGCCAACAACCCATAGAAGTACACCCCCTTTTTTGGCAAAATGGATAGTGCCTAATAAGATTATTAGCTTGATCATCATCTTATAATGTAAACTCAGTGTACATGTGTATAATGTAAATATTCTCAGCAGATTCGTGTTGTGTATGTAATTACCTAGGTAAACATACTTTTCTGATGACGATCTACATTTCAGGAGGTTTTTTGTCTCATCGATCCATTCTCGGATGGTCAGCAGAGTTTTCCTTCAGCCTTACCCTAAAGCTAGAATGGATTTTGTCACTGGGTCTTAGGGGAGTCCTAGTGTTCTAGATCGAGTCTATGTAAAAGTGATTTGGGAATAATCCTAACTATTTGATTAGGTTATTTTATTACAAATTGCTTGATCTGCTAGATTATATTTTGTGTTGCAGAACTAAGTAGCCTGTGAGGGTCCTTTTCAGATGGGTTTTCTTCCTTGAGATGTAAAAATGTGAAAATCATGATGTAAAGTGTCATGAGGGTTGGAAAAAGAATTTATCCTTTCATAAGTTAATCAATTAAATTTTCAGGCCAAAATTAATTAAAATCCTAAGCCAGAAATTTGATTAATTCTAAGTCCTAGGTAAATTTAAATTCTCCAAAGGCAAAATTCGTTGGTCCTTAAAAAATTAAAGTTTAAGAGGTCCAAGGAGTAAGGTAAATTAATTATTTTGCTAAATTTTAAGCCTTTGGTCCCGGGGGTTAAGTCAAAGTCAAAATTTTGAGGAAATTAATTCAAAATTTTAATTTTTGATATTATTAAAATGCATTTAATTGAAAATTTTGAATTTCCTCAATAATTTAAAATTTCGACGGATGAGATTAAAAGAAATTGTAATCCTCATCAATGGTCGAGATTGCTTTGACGAGGATCACTCGAACTAGCTGTTGGAGGATTTATCTTTAAATAGGAGGTCGTTTGTAAGTGAAATCATCCAATATTTGGATCATGTACTAAGCTCTCAAGTTCTCTTATATACTTTTTTGAATTAATGCAAAAGTCTTTGGGGTTTCAACATGCTGTAGTGTTCCTCTTCATGAATTGATGGTAACATTGTTCTAATTTCTGCTTAATATTATGTGAAAACTATGAATCAGTAACTCTCTTAGAATAATCTAAATACAAGTATCTTATTCAGTTTGTTGGATCTAGGGTAACGTTTTTAATTTTGATTGAAGTAGCAGGTATCTCTATTTCTTCAAAATTTTATTGTTGTTCTATTTCTCTACTTGATTTGATGGTTGATCTAATGTTTGTAGAAGATCTCTCAGGTTCTCATTGAGCGTTTGGGGGTAGTCCTCAGTTGGACCAGCCAACTCTCAACACATATATTCTGAAGAGCCTACTTCATATAAGCCTCAGGATTTATCTGACGATAATCTTGTTTCTGCAGGGTGATTTTGGGCTAGTACCTCTATAAAATTTCAAAATCTTTTTAATATTTTATGGAAATTTTGATAGATCTGGCTATTAAGAGCTTAGATTATCAGATCTGGGAGCAGAGTTAGACTCATACTCCTCAAATCTGATAAATCTGTAAATTATTTGTATAGATATGTTATTTACTTGTGTAAATCTGAAATTTTGTAACATAATTTTGAATTTTAACACTTGGGTTTTTGGGATTTTCTTTATTTTTGTACATATTGGGTATTGGGTTTTTCTCTTTTCACTTGTGCAGGAATAAATCTGAGAAATTAGCCAAGAAAATCTTCAGATCTGAGCTAGATCTAGACCCTAGAGGGCAAGATCTGGCTCAAAGATTGTTTACAGGAATAGAATTGAGAAATCAGCCAATAAAATCTTCAGATCTAAGCTAGATCTAGACCCTGGAGGGCAAGATTCGGGCTCAAAGATTGTTTACAGGAGTAGATCTGGGAAATCAACCAAGTAAATCTTCATATTTGAGATTTTTCAAGCAGATTTGGGGGTTTTGAGACAAATCTAGACCTTGAAGGGCAATATCTTGTCCCAAATATTTTTGTAGGGCTAGCTATTAAAAATTTTGCAATAAATCTGAAGATCTGAAGCAAAATGATTTTTTAAGAACAAGGGTATCAAGTTTTGGGGCTCCTAAGCTCAGATTTGCCTTCTCCTAGCCCAACGCTAGTTCTATTGGGCCTAGTGATAGCTCTCATTGGCCCTAGATTCCCTTGCTCCATTTCTGATTTGAATATTTGATTTTCTGAAGCTAATCATTTGTGGGTTTTTGCAGAAAATTTGGTAAAAAATTGTGTTTCAGGTATTGAAATTTTTTTGGCAACTTGGCAAGTGATCTTCAAGGCCTAGGGCCTAAGGGTTTGATCTCTAGACCATCTTTTTCCTCACTGTTTGTTACAACAGTCATATGCCTTTCTAATAGTGGTGAAAAACATATCTAAGTAGTTTGAAATTAATTAAAAAATTGTTAAATACATTAATAAGTCATTTATGTTTTATGCTTTATGTGTACCAAGAATTTAGCCTAGATCTATATTTTTGGTGACTGTTATCTTTGAATAATTATGTTTCTGAAGTCTAAAATATAACAGTGGAAACATTTCATGTGGGTTAGCCTAAAATCAGTTCCTAAGTTGTCTAATACATTAAGGAATTAATTCCTTGAGTTGGGCATTCATCATTAGGCTTATTTCATGTTTTAATTGCTGGCTGTAAAAAGTATATCAGATCTGATATAATTATGGAAATCACATCATAACAGACAATTTTTTTTTAATAATTCATGTGGGCAGGTTTGGAAACTTTTTAGCAAATTTTTGGCATAAAGATATCATTGATAGCTTATTGTTTTCATTGTCATATTGTTGTTGTCATAAAGTTTTTCTTACTACTGTCCTAAAAACTAATTTCTGAAAATTAAGTACTCGGTCATGGAATTGTGATAAAATGCATATCTTTTGTTTCATATACTGAGTATTTTTTGAGCATCGGTTGATATCGAATTGCAAAGAAGTTTTTGTTCTCTTTGAGCTATAATTGTATCAAAAAATATTTGAAATAAGCTTGTGGTATAATTGTAATATTTTCAGGGGTTTATTTTCAAGTTTTCATTCAATAAAGCGAACATTTTATTTTGGTGATTAACGACTTTTGCGACACAAGTGTTTCTAATCCTTGGGTCGAACTTTTTCTCATCATCTGGTGCATATGCATATAATTTAGTTTTGCATAAATAAAATTTACTTCCAAGCATAAGCTTGGTCGATAGAGAGATAGGTATCCATCCATCTTTGCTTGAGAAGCCTACTTTTAATAGTACTTAAAACGATGACCTTGCAGTCGTCAGAGCCACAACTCTCTGCAGTGTCAGAGGCACCGGGTATGCTAGATTTTCAAGAGAGGTATCGTTAATCACACCTTAGTGTGCTTCACCTTATCTTCTTTCTGTAAATTACTACAAAATCAGGCTCAATATAGAAACGATTGAAGGGTTAAAACTTAGATAGGCATTTAACTCAAATTAACCAAGATTCTTGCATCTCATATTAGCTTTAGGATCTACACTTCATATAAGATAGTCATTCATCCAAGCAGCAGTTGCAAATCAATTACTTGGTCCTAAATTTCCTAGCAAGATAGTTGACTCCATAAGGCATTGACATTAATTACTTAAATTCTAATCAAATCCTATAAGTCTTGCTAAATCTTAATCAAGTACTTGATCGCTTCACTGTGTCTCCCGAACTAGTTGGTTCCCAACTAGTTCTTCTTCATTCCATTTTTCCATAGGGTCTACCCACCTTAGCCTGCTGTAGGGAGACAACTTAAACAGAGAGATTGGGGATCTGGGTGACAGCCCCCGATCTGAGTCGTTGACGTGGTGCCTAGACATTCTGTGCGACAACACTCCCCAAGGCACCAACCTTGTCAATTTGGAGGCTCCAACGCTATTTCTGGTTCAGGCTACAACCTGGTTTCTTGAGGACTCCTATCCTTCAGGGCTCCGACCCTATCTTCTAAGGCACCAACCTTGTCTCTACAAGGTTTCAACCTCTTGGGTGCCAACCTTTAGCCTTACTTCATCAAGATATGTTTGGTTATTATTCATGGCTCCCAATGTCTTTTTCAATGAGCCCTATCAATCTTCAATTATGTCGTCACTTAGCATCCATGTCACATCATCAATGACAACCTTGTTCTCTTAGAAGGTGTCACCACTGCTCTTCATTGTACCCAAAACAATTTCTCCAAGTCACCTCATGATGATATCATGGTTTCCAATGATCTCCACAAATCTTCAATATGTCTTCAATGAGCAGCCCTAGTTCTGCCCTTTCTCTAAACCTCTTCAAGGGCTTTTTTCGAGATCTTCTCACAAAGGCCCAACAAAGTATTTCTCCACAATCTTCAAGATGTCTTCCAAGATTCTTCACTATGCTGCACCAGGTTTGTTCCAATAATTATTCAAGGGTGTCTTCAATAACCCTTGCCTAATCAAGATATCTCTCCACAAGCTCCTTGATTGATGCTTCAAAACCCTTCACTATCTTCAATGAATGTTGGCACAAAAATAAGTGATATACTTACTTGTATGTCTTCAATAGGATTCTTCACAATTCAATTTTTCACATGTTCAATTAGCTCTTCAGTGTACTTTGACTTCACTTATGCTTGTCTTAGTGTTCACTGTAGCTGAATTGATAAGCCATAGATTGCTACTTCAATTGTATCCTCAAGAGTCGAGCAATAGAGTTCATCACGGTCCAAGCATAGATGTCTAAGCCACTCCAAGATAGGTTGACTGCCCACTGCTCAAGAATTCGAGTCACTGTGAGATAGGTACACTGCACCACAGTCACAATCAAGCAGATGAGACACTACAGTCCTTTGTTGTTGCACCAATCAACACTGCTACACCTTTGTTTGAGCTACTACCAACACCTTTGTCTGAGCTATCGTGCATACATAGTCTAAGCTACAAGAGGAGGTACTCGTCACAGTTTGCAGCTAATGATTACAAGGTCTGAGGATCTTGCTGTAGGTATTACTGCAATAAATCCGACTCCTTAACACAAGACTTTCCTCGAAATTTTTTTAAAAGAATTTGCCCAACACAATATTTTCCTGCTCAGCCTCTTGTAGATATCTCTAAAATTGTTCATTGAATTGAATGCACAAAAATGAAGTCTGAATCATGTACATATAGTGATTTTGTTTTAAAACTGAAGGGACACGTCTTTCTGGAGGGAGGTCGACTTGTGTCTTTGAGCATAGGTCGGCTCAACATTAATTATATTTTTCATAGCTTAAAAATTCAATATCTCACAAAATACTAGGAGTTTCGAAACAAATAAGGGCTCATTAGAAAGGAAAAACTATACTCTACAAGATGGTATAGGACCCCATGTTGATATGCTGCCTCCAAGATGCCAAAATTTATTTTTCTTTGTAACTGTCCTTGAATTTTTTTATGTGCAAAAGGTGATTAGGACAGCAAGGCTTTTCTATTGTTTGGGACAGCATGGCTTCGTCATTGTTTGGCTCAACAATATTATTATGAGTGACATCATGAGTGTATCCAATAACGTCATCATGAGTGTATCATCCTGTATCCAAATATCCAACAATGTCATCATATACTTGTGCAGTGATAAGTCATAGTGCAACATAAATATCCCATTAGGAGAGCTCCAAGGCAGTCTTCTAATCATGTCATCAAGACCATCATCAAGTGTGGTCATTAATCAAGTGTATGACATCATCAAGTGTAGTCCTTCATATGTCATCAAGGGCTTCTAGATCATCAATCAAGGCATATGATTGACACTTGGCACTTGGCACTTCTTAAGACTTCTTCATTAGTGGCTTGACATATTAATTGATGGCATTCTTATCGAACAAGAGTTATGACATCATCATCTGAAACCAGGCATCTATTGTCTTCAACCTTATCATCTCATTCTAGGGTTTCATGATATTCACTAAGCATCTCGAGAATATTTGTCATCTCGTTCAATGAAATATTGACATCAATGACAACCTTGATTAACAATCTCACCCTTTGTCATTGATGGCAATATTCTTGCCTTTCTAACAATCTCTCCCTTGTTGGGAATCATGATTGTCGTTAGACCAAAACCTGTAGGTGTTAGTCAACGATCATATCGCCAGAGATAAGGATCCACCAGAGGCGTTTAGTCCATGTCACGAAACACACAAGGAGCGTTGGTTTATCCAATGTCCAACAATCCCCCCCCCAATGCAAGCCAGGTGTGTATCAAACTTGAAACCTACCCTTTGATACCACTTGTTGGCAATCACGATTGTTGTTAGACCAAAACCCGTAGGTGTTAGTCAACGATCGCATCACCAGAGATAAGGATCCACGAGAGGCAATTAGTCCATGTCATGAAACACACAGGGAGCGTTGTTTTATCCCATGTCCAACAATGGATACCAAGAGGTATTTCCATTGGTTGGAAGGGGCAGAGAGACAGATGCCAAAGAAAGAGACGCAAGACTAAAGAAGATTTGGAGGTCATTCCTGAAGCATAAGAAGGGCACGAAGAGCAAGAAGAACTAATGGGAGACCAAGATTTTGGGATGCTCTTTATAAGATTGCCTCAACCCAAGAAGCAATCATGTAGCTTCTCATCAAAATGTCCCATACTCAACTCGGAAATTCTAACCAACAGAGAAATAATGGATAAGGTGGTTCGCATTCCAATGGGGGTAGCCATATACATGCGCAAACCAACCCCCAGAATAGCCCACACATTTATGGAAGGAGGCCAACTATGCCACCATTTTTAGATGATTCCTCCAGGGAGTAGGAATCCCTCTCACCCATAGCAAGAACAGTCACAACTTGGATGAGGGAGTACCAAAACATTACCTTTGGAAGTAACAACGACCTTGACCATAAATTATTATTATTTTATGAGGAGAAAACAACAAAGGAAGGCAGCAACATATGTGGGTTATTAGCCAAACTAGGATAGGCAGCGGTGAAAGTAACTCTTCCTTATTTTGATGGGTCGAAAAGATGTTCACCTCTGTCATGGGTGCAGAAATTGGAAACATATTTCCAGAACCCCATGTGTGAGATGGATGTTATCAAATACGCCACTCTACATCTTGATGGAGAAGCACAAAAATAGTGGCAACACAAAATCATCACACTAGGGCATACTAGCATCACTTCCTATACATAGTTCACACGGAATCTGATAGAGAGATTCGATAGGAAGGACCCTGAATTGCACTTTAGGGAGTTAGCCTAGCTTCAACAAACAGGATGTACTGAAGCCTATATTGCTGAATTTCAGAGATTGGTTGTAATGGTCATTGACCTTTCAATGGCCCGAACAATTATGTTGTTTATAGAAGGTTTGTTAGAACCCTTGCGTGGGTGGATAAGAGCCTACAAACCCACAACCTTGCAAGATGCAATTAGTAGGAGGAGGGATATGCAAGACGCAGTACCAAAGACCAGGTTCCTTTCCAAACCAACATTTCCTCAAAAGGGCAAAGAGATTAGGTAGTCGCGGAACAAATGGTCAGGGAAGATCCAGATGGATGATGAGATCAGAAAGGACCTCAAAAGGAAGAGATTGTGCTTCTCCTGTTAGGAGCCTTGGATGCCAGGGCATTGGTGTACAAAGGAAAGGCCCACTATATTGAAGTATTTTCTAATAGCGAGGATGAGGGAGAAGAACTAAAGCAGGATCAGGGAAAATCACATGGAACAAAGGTAGAGTAGCTACAGGAGATGACTCATGAAGGAATCATTGCCTCACTTACAGGAGTTTCGAGGTATCACACTCTCCAGATCAGGGGTACCATACAGGGGCAAAAGGTGACTGTGTTGATTGATGGAGGGGCCTCCCACAATCTCATCAATGCAAAGTTTGTAGTGAGAAGCGGATTGACAACTAAAGAATTTGGAGGATTTACAGTCTTAACTCCTAGAAAGAAGGAGCACAACTACATGTCGTGCACTATAATAGTTCCCAACATGAGTCTAACAATGGGAAACTACAGAGTTACTAATAACTTCTTTATATTGTATTGCCCAAACTCCCATGTGGTATTAGGTGTCCAACAACTATATTCGATTGGGACACATACAGTGAACTATCATGAGTTGGAAATTTGCATTTACAGGGCCAAATGGTAAGAAGGTGATGCTGAGAGGGATGCATTCGTACCCACCCAAGATCATGACGTCAAAGAGAATGGAGGTATATCTTCAGCATGGGGATATCGTGTGGGCAGTAGAATGTTGAGTTATGGAGAGGAATCCAGCAAAGCAACATAGTAATTACCATCTTGACATCATGGCATTATTGTAGAAGCACCAGAAGCTTTTAAGAGATATATCACCAAGCAGACCACCAGATAGGAGATTCGGGCACATCATTGAACTAGAGGAAGGGGTCCAAGTTGTCATCACTACCCTTATTGACATCCCAAGGCGTATATAGGTGAAATAGAGAAGGCCACCCATGAGTTGTTGGCATTAGGACACATTCAACCTAGCTCAAGTCCTTTCACCTCATCTCTAGTATTGGTCAAAAAGAAGGATGGGTCCTTGAGGATGTGTGTAGACTACCGAGCACTAAACAAGAAGACCATCAAGAACCGATATCATATCCCCAAGATTAAGATTTGATGGATGAACTAAAGGGGGCCAAGTACTTCTTGAAGATTGATCTCTGCTCAGGATCATTGTATTCAAAATTGGTTGGTTTGACCCGTAAACCAGTCAAACTGGTCAATTCATTAACCAAAGCCACTAGAACGGTAGAAAAACCAGGTCTAAATGCCCTCATCACCGGTTTCAAATCAGGCATAAACTGGCCGAATCACTGCCAAGTTGGCCACAGACCCACCAAACACGCTTTTTTGGCTTTTGAGGGAAACTAAGTGTTGTTTCCCTCCAAAAACAGCCCCTCCAAGCCAATAAAAGGAGGTCTCCCCTCTCATTTTCCTCGCACATCTCGTTTGGAGTTTTTGTGAGCTTCATTATGAGCTTAGAGAGTGTTGAGATTTTGCTAGGGTAGTGGAACAACAGAGAGTTCCAGGTATGTAGTAGCTACTAGCCACCATGCCTCCAAAAGCCGAGGATACTACATGGCTCATTGTGATATGATTGATGGCAAAATGATATGCAAATATTTCCAAAAATCCATTGAAGGAGTGGGTATTAACAAGTTCAAGCAACACGACTGGGATAGGAGGCCATGTAAATCCATGTAGAGCACCAAATGAAGTAATAGGGTATATTAGGGCAGAATACCTTCAAAAGTTTGAGACTCCAGTCACTCGACCAACAGAGAAGTTTGTGACTCAAGAAGTTGCATGGTTTGAGAGTTGAGACTCAACCAACTAAGTTTGATCATGATGACAAGTTTCAAGTGTTAATGTTGACCACTAATATCATATATGTAGACTTGTAATAGGCCAGTGACCCCATAGCTTGTAGGCTTTGTTTTTGGACTCTAGAGGCCATTTAGAGCCTCATTGATTATATATTTTGTCGTTGATATGTATTGCATTCAGTGTCATTTTGATATATTCACCTTTACATGGTATATATATGAGAAAACTTTGAATATTTTGTCTCTATTGGTTTGGAATCATGGTTTTAAATCTTAAATATAGTTTTTTTCATTAAAAAATAAATGTTTCATGTGTTTTTTTAAAACCAGTTCAAGATCTTGTGAAAATTTCTAAAGAGAAATCCTACTGCAGTGATTAATATTATTTCTTCTACTTATTACCTCATAAATAAGTTATCTACAATATTCTTACGACAAATATCGAAATATATACTACTGCAACCTTCACATTTAAAACATTGCAAAAAGTAAATATAAGGAAATACATTGGCACAAATACAACCATAATGACACAATTATTTTTGGACAATCATCCTCGGAAAAACACAATGTGGGAAAACCGGTGCAGCAAATGAGGGTTTTTATTATTCTTTAGCAAATTCTCTTATACATATTATAGCCAGCAAAATAGGAATGAGAAATTTTACAGACACCTCTTGACCAAGTTCTACCTGAGATGAAGCACTTCTTCTTCCTCGGAATCCTTCTGATCCTCTCTGCGTCAAACTACTCTCCCAGGCTCAGCATCAAGCTACCAACACAGGCTCTACGTCAAACTGCCTCTGCACTGCGTCTTTCTACGTCTCCTTGTTCCTACTCTATGTCTTGTTGCCTTGCACTCTTTGAATATGTTGATGTTGTCTCTCTCTGTGTCACCTGTAACTCTCCCTCTGATTGATTTTCTCTTGTCGAACTTCAACCAGTGGGAAAATCGATCTTACTCGGGTAACTAAGTGTCTACCTCTGGTGTGTTTTCCTAATGACTCTCAAGTCCCTTCTTATATCTTCCTGTTGGAAAACCAATGGCCTAGATTAATTTCTTACACAGAATTAGGTGAATTTCAAATTAATCTATGATGATTAGTATCCACCTTGTTAAGTATTGAATGATGCACGAAGATAGATTATGAAAGGTTCGTAATCTTCCATTATCGGATGATGTAGGTCTGTTCCCACACAACATTCAATGCTATATAGCAAATTCTCAACATCTCAACAAACAAAAAAAACTATGTGAATTTCAAATTAATCCATGATGATTAATATCCACCTTGTTAAGTATTGAATAAGTATGGAATGATGCACGAAGATAGATTAGGAAAGGTTCATAATCTTCCATGATTGGATGATGTAGTTCCGTGCCCACACAACATTCAATGCTATATAGCAAATTCTCAACAAGAAAAATAACTCGAAATTTAATATGAGTCAAAAAAATCAAATCCCTAAAAAATAATGGAATAATTCATATTACGCATTTATAAATTTTATATAATAAACTGAAGTTTAATGTAAATTAAAAAAAAAACCGTCATAAAATGATAAAATAGTTTATGTTTGATAAAACATCACAATAACAAAAAAATTATATTAAAAGCATACGAGTGAAATTGATCCATTACAGTGAAGAATGAAAGTTTGTGAAATTAAAATAAAACAAGTTTTTTTTTTTTTTTTCAAGTAAAAACATCACTTCTTAAATAAAAACAAATTTAATTCTTTTGTAAAATTTTCAAATGAGAACATCACTTTTTAAAGTAGAATTACTATAGATAAATGTAAAAAAATAAAAAACACTTAAAATTGTTAAGCCACCTTTGAAATTTGTTTATATTATATAAGAAATATATGAAAACATTATTAACAACCTATTAATATAGATGAATGTAAAAAGAATAAAAAACACTTAAAATTCCTTAAGCCAATTTTGAGTATGATCTTCAAATGTATATAACACCATCAAAATCTATAACACATTATAAATTTAATTTAAATGGTTGGTTAAATATATTTTGGCAAAGATTATGAATAATGCATTGTCTACATGGAAGGGGCTTTACAAATGGCATTATAAATATATTTTCTAATGAAAAAAATATATATGATAATATAAATTTCAATAAAATCATTATATTATATTAGATAGATAGGATTATAAATAAGGTTATTATATTTAGTAGGACAATAATATTAAAAAAATAGATCGGTTAAAATTTATGGAAAAAAAGAAAATTAATATAAATATATATAGAATATTGAAGTTATTTTTAAAAAATAAATTAAAAATTATATAATATTTATAAAAGTTAAGTTGTTTAAACCATGAAATATACGATGGAGACAAAAATATTTAATGAAAATGACAAATTCAAATTTATCAAGATATGTAGCAAGTTTTATATATTAAGTTTTTTTCACAATATTTTTTTGTATAATGAATGGGTATGAGGGAAAATTTTAGGGGTTGATAGGTGGGTTAATTTTCCATATTATTCCCAAAATAAATACACTAATTTCCACTTTTTCTAATAATGACTCACCTAAATTTTATAGTATAAAATTATTTTACCTTAAAATTTGCCAAATTTATAGATACTTATATCATTAGAAATTTGAATTTTGTAAAAAAAATATTTCTAAGCATTTTACACTTTGCAAAGATTCGTCAAGGTTTCTAAACTTTAACATAAATTTCCATCCTTAAAATTTTTTGTGATGGATACTACTTGGTCCCCATCACAAAATTGGTTTCCCTGAAAGACAACAACAAATAGTGTTTTTCTAGGGTTAGGATTTGAATTATATAGATTTTCTACAAACCCTGATTTTGTAGTTGTATTTTGTATTTAGCTCAATTATGTTTCATATTTGTTAACCTTTTTATGTTGCTACTAGTTTTTCCATGAACACCCACGTGGGGAGGGGTGCAAACCCCTCTTACAAATAACTAATGACTAGGGAAAACAAATCATTCAAATGCCAACGGATCAAGAGAAACATATACTAAAAGAAATTTGTGGGAGAATGTAGTCTTGGGGGCCCAATGACAATACCAGTTCAAAAGAAGATGCCTTCCTGGCACCCGTGTACAAAATCACAAGATTTGTTGAGTTAGAGGACGCATTGATAAAAGCAATATATAATGTAAATGTAAGACATGTTCTTCATGTCATTTTTATTGTTTAGCCCTTGAAATAATTTATATAATCAATGTTCTTCATGTTGGATTTAAAAGAGAAAATTTTGAAATTAAAAATTTGAATTTTTGGCTCCAAACTAATCAAGTCGGTCCTCCCTCAATCAAGTCAGCCCCAATGAAGAGACACAACCATTCGCAAAAGAAAAACACTATATAAAAGCATTTGACCTCCTCCACAAAGGCACCATTCAACCTCACATAGAAAGACAGCTTTTGGGCATCCAAGCGAAGGAGAAAAAAGACAAAGAAGGACAAATTCATCTTTAGCATCTATCTCTCTCTCCTAGCTTGCACGTGTGTTTTTGGGCATCATATTATGGGTCGGTTAAATTTCTGGGTAGGCTGAGAAGCTGAATTTCTGAGTTTTTGGACAGCTTTTGGGAGGCCAAATTTCGACCTAGCGCAGATTAGATTAGGCCAAATTGCTAGGAAGATTGGAGGCTTGAATTGAGGGCAGTTGACTAGCTTTGACCATTAGATGTATCTCTTGTTGAACTGAAAATTTTATCTAAGGAAAAGGTTGTCAGGTTTTTCCCCCAAGTGGGTTTTCCGAAGGTAAATCTTTTGTTCTCTTTGTGTAATGTGATATCTACCATCTTTACGGTTTTATGCTTGAATTTTTGAATTATAATTGCTTAATGATAAACAAGAACTGTTAAAATAAGATCTACATCATTTGAAGTAATTATCAGTATTTCAGGAAATTGTTCTTGTATCTTTTGCACTTGTAAAATCAGCATTGTATCATAGCTTTGGTGATAGAAACGACATTGAAATCACTCTTGAATAAAGAAGGTAGAAAACAAATTGGAATCATTCTCCTTTTTAAAAATTGTACGAAGGAAGAAAATAATTTGGAAGGAGCTACAAACTTTAGGTCTTGGAAAACAAGGATTGATCTTCTCCTTGTTAAGAATGATCTTTCAGATATTGTGAAAGGTGAGGTTACTAAGCCTACAGATGATGATTTAGATAATGAAATGAAAAAAATATATGAGATGGATGATATCACTGATAGAAGCATAATTTTGGACTCTATTAGAAATTACTTTATTCCTTATGTTGCAAATCTTGAATCTTCAAAGCAGGTGTATGATGCCCTAGTTGGATTATGCAATATCAACAACATTAGTCAAGCAATGAACATGGAGAATGAGATTTGTGATGTTAGAATGGCAAGAAATGATACTATAGCCTCATACTTTATGAGGATTTCTCAATTGAGAAATCAACTTCAAGCAATTGATGAAATCATTTCTGAAAAGGAACTAGTGACTACAACACTTAATGGTTTACCTGAATCATGGGAAACATTTGCATCAAGGATATGGGCTAGAAAATGAGCTCCAAAGTTTGTTGAACTATGGACTGCACGTACTTAATAAGAATCAAGACTTATGTCAAGAGGAAAGATTTAGAGATCCAAAGAAGGTGACTCTCAAGCATATGCCACGCGTTTCAAGAATGGTGGAGCAAGAAAGAAGTTTGATTTCCAAACAAGAAATGGAGTAAGAAGAAATGAAAGAAGAGGACATGAAGAAAGATTATCTACTCCTCAAGGAAAGAGAGATATGTCTAAGGTTCAATGTTATCATTGTCACAAATTTGGTCACTATAGACACGGAAGTCCTGAAAGATCGAATGATAAAAAGAGAAAAGGAAAGCAACATGCCATCGTAACAGAGTTTGAAAAACTTCCAAAAAGACCTAAGAATGAAGATTTAGGTACCAAAGATTTCTTTTATTTTTCCACTCTTATAGGTTCTATTGTAGATAACGATGATTTGGGGCTAGTAGATAGTGGTGCCTCAAGGAACATGATAGGAGATGGTGACAACTTGATCCAGGTGGCTCCGGAGACACACACAGGACAAAGAGGGCTTATTGAAGCTCAAAAATCAAAGTGATCAGAATGCTTTCAAATTAGGACCAGAGCGTAGATCTGGTTGTCGTGATTGTAACAGTGTGAATGGTTCTTCGATCCGAGCTTGTATGAGGGAGAACAAGCCAGTCAAAGTTTTGATCAAAGTTGGGTTGTGGGCCAGATTAAAGTGCCCTACAATTTGACCGACCCCGAGGCATGAAATCTAGCTCCCGAAAGAAAGCAAAATTATGGCCTCGTTAAATTGCCCAATATCTCTTATCTTGAAAAGATTAAAAAAAAAAACCCTATTTTAATAAAACTCAAAAAAATATATTATGAGGTGGCAAGCCATGACCCTCGCTACCTCCCTTCCCAGTCGCATTACAAAAATCGAAATTTTTATGGTCCGGCGAGCCATGACCCCCACCGGCCCTCCCTCAACCACCACCACATAAATCAAAAAATAATTATGGGCTGACGGCCATGACCCTGCCAAACCCTTCGGGCACCACATTATATGCTCCACCTTAAATATGGGTGGTGGGTGGTCCACATCTGGTGGACCCGGCCCATGCCCCACCACAACACATGCCATATATTAATGGGTTGGTGGGAATCTAACTTGCCCGGCGAAGTGGCCAGCCTGCACCACTGGCGGCGCAACCAATAAACCATGAACCAATTAATACATCGCACCAAAAACAACGCCACCCAATTAATACATGTGAAGCAGAGGTTATGGGGGTGGGCCACCCAATGCAGACCTAACCCCCCTAAACAAAATGTTTGCGGTTTTTTTTAAAACGAGAAAGGTTTTAACATGGAGGGGTCGAGGTTCGACCGCTCACCCTCCTCCTTATGATTCGGGATCCTTACCAATCCGCCCAACTGACCTCATTGAAATATTCGCCCATCAAAAATTTATATAAACCCTCATTTCATCAGTGCGCACAAGAATGGAGGAGCCAAGAGCGCGCATGGAAATCGAGGCAATTTTTAATTAATTTATTTGCAGGTGGAACCATGAGCCCAGAGAAGAGGCAGAGGGAACCATGACTGGCAAAATTCTCAGGAGGGTGAAATTTTTGCCGTGTCCAAACTAGACAAATTTTATGTCAATATTACACCTCTCGGCGACACGAACCTAATGACGTAGTCAGTTTCCTAATCTGAGCAACAGATTTTCTGAGAACCCGGAGGAGGGAATCTTTGAAGAATCTAGGGAGAATCTAAAAGATTCCTTAAGCCCTAGATTTCCATTTTCTCAGAATTCAGAAATTTGACAGTCGATTTTTCCCTATTTGACGCCACAAATCTGATGGTGTATTCGGATTTCCCATTTGATCATTTCATTTTTCGACCACTTTTCTAAGTGGAGTGCAGGTGTCAGTATTCAACATGCGAGTAGTCATTCCATGAGATTCGATGCAACAAGATTGATGGTACGGCCAAATTCAGCAGTTTGACATCCTTTTCTTCAGATGCCCTCAGGATGTGAGGTATATGTAGTGTGTTCATGTACTTCTTTTTGCTATGCATTGTGTTGCACAGACCCCTGTTTAATGTTTGATGTGGGATCTTGTTTCTTACTTGTCTCATGATTTATACTTGATTTGATGCAGAATCATTTGTGAGATGTACTTGTTGTCATGATTCGTCATGTTTTAATTGAGATCCCTCTGTCATCATGTTGATGGGATACTCATGTTGTCACCATGTATGTCTGAATCGAGATTCCTTTTATGTCATGTTGGCGGGATGCTCATTATCATCATGCATGAGTTTAGGTCATACTGATAGGAGTCATTTTTGAATGAGAGTTCCTACAGCAGAACATCTCTTGGAGCCACTCCTGTGTGAGGGAATTTTCCTTGTATGATAGCGACATCACCTCTTATGTACATCATCATTATTGACAACACTTAATGCAGTGGCCTACACCATCTTAACACTGGGGCCTGGAGACGTAGTCCCTCCTGGACAAACTCTGTTATCAACGTCTTGAGTTTTATGTTTCTGATGATTGTCATGTTCCTTCTTCTTTAAAGTGTGCACATGTGTTCAATTATGCTATTTTAAATGGAATTCCAATCACATCACAAAAGAAAAAGATCTTGGTTAAATCCGAGAGTTGATTCAACTCAGGTCAAGTTTGGTATTAGAGTGGTGTTTGCGTGGATGTGAATTGCAAGTGTGAATAGTGGAATGTGCAACGATAGAGGATGCAAAAGAAATGTACAAGACCATGCTCAAAATTTCCCAAAGGGTGGAAATAATGTATGAAGCTCTACAAAAAGAGACAGAGGAAAAGGAGCGATTGCAGCTTCAGTTGTGAGCCACGGAAGAGGCCCTGGAAGAACTGAAGCACAACAACCAGAATCTTCAAACAGAGAACGTTGAATTGAAGATGCTTGTACATGAAGAGAAAGAGGAAAAACAAATTTTGCTACGACAGCTGCAAGCTAAGGACGAGGTCTTGGAAAAGCTACAGCATGACCCATGTGAGGTAAAAATTAATTCTCCAAATTCATGTATGAGTCTTGATGATAATTTCGTTGTTTTTGAAAATCATACCACAAGAATTTGCTCCAAATTGTTGAAGAGAATGGGTTATGAAGGAAAAGGCTTGGCCATTAATGGCGAAGGCATTGTCAACTCCATCAAAGTAGAGGAATTACCCTGTCAGACAGGACTTGGATATGTCAAAAAGGAAGTTGGGGAATGCCCCAAGACAACGAACGAACCACCAACAATAGATGATGAGAAGCCCTCATCAGTTCTTTCCAAATTGACAGAGGAGGTAAAAGATGTTGATTTCCTTTCAGTTTCATCTTCACAGAGTATGATTTCTGTTGGAGATGTGGAGATACCAATTACAGGAACAAACATGAGTCTCCTTACCAGGACGAGATACCAGGAAGGAGAAGAACTTGCTGTTAGTAACCAAGGCATCACTCAACTATTGGAGGTTGAGCAAAGATCTTGATTTGGAGGTTTGAGATACACCGAGGGAGAATGCTCAAAGGTGTCAGCTTCTTTCGAGACATCGTCGAAATCGTCTAGGAAAGAGAATGATGGGAACACATCCCCATCATCCCATGGCATTGTCCATTGCAAGGAAAGAGTTGAGGCAAGCTCTCATCACCGTAATGACACCAGCGACAACAAGGAAAGGTATAACCAGTCTCGATGTTCGAATGTTCATTTCGATTCTAATCATGTTGTTAATGATAAGCGTAAAACATGACATCGAAAAACATGTACCTTTTGTGGATTACATAACCATACATTTTCTAAGTGTTGGAAAAGAATAGCAGCACAAACAAAGATGAGGTGTGAAAGAACCTCTCAACAGTATGCAAAGAAACATGTTAAGCAGATCTAGAGGAAGAAGATGTATTGTAGTCATTGCAATAGAGGTGGCTATCAAAGAGCCACTTGTTGGAGGCTCCATCCAGAGCAGTGCCTTAAAGACAAAGTGTCAGTGCGTGAATCAGGTGAAACAATTGTTCGACAAGAAAAAACACCACAGGAGGGTGACCCATTCCCAACGATAAGTGAAAAATGGTTTCTAGATATGTTAGCTTGTCATGGTTGTGCTTTTGTAAATCATTTGTTGCATTTTAAAATGTAAAAGTGATGATGTGTTTTCCATCACTTATTTAGCAACAATGATGTCTAGCCTTATTTTGTGTTGCATTTTTAACTGTGAAAGTGATGTTGTGTTTCCATCACTTGTCAAAGAAACAATAGTGTTTGGCCTTATTTTTGTAAATCATGTGTTGCAATGATGATGTGTTTTCCATCACTTGTTGAAGCAACAATGATATGTTGGCCTTGTTTTCATAACTAGGATATTGTTTCCATTTCGATGTAAACTTGACCACCGAGTATGTGTTATAAACTCGTGGAAATTATGGGATTCTTGGGTCATTAGTTGGTCATGTAAGACAAGAATTTAATTTGAAAAACAATGTACCAAGGTTGCAGGTGTCGGCTCATCGCTTAAGGCTTCGAAGAACAAAGGTGAAGGAGATGGAAGCGAGACCTTTTCAAGGACTCTTGTGATGCAGACAAGGTACAAAGAAGTTGCAGATTACATTTCATGCTTTTGGAGAACCAAAAGCTCCTTAGTAGGGAGGATTGATCCAGGTGGCTCCAAAGACACACACAGGACAAAGAGGGCTTATGAAAGCTAAAAAATCAGAGTGATCAAAATGCTTTTGAACTAGGACCATAGTGTAGATCTTGTCGTCTTGATCATAACGGTGTGAATGATTCGTTGATCCGAGCTCGTATGAGGGAGGATGAGCCAGTCAAATTTTTGGTCACAGTTGGGTTATGGGCCAGATTTAAGTGTCCTACAAATTGACCGACCTCGGGGCATGAAATCTAGCTCCCGAAAGTGGGCGAAATTGTGGCCTCGTTAAATTGCCTAATATCCCTTGTTTTCAAAAGATTTAAAAAAACCACTAATTTAATAAAATTCAAAAAATTATATAATGAGGTGGTGGGCCATGACCCCCGCCACCTCCCTTCCCAACTGCATTACAAAAATCGAATTTTTTATGGGCCGATGGGCCATGACCCTCGTTGGCCCTCCCTCAACCACCACCACATAAATCAAAAAATAATTATCGGTCAGTGGCCATGACCCCGTTGAACCCTCCGAGCACCACATTATATGCTCCACCTTAAATCTAGGTGGTGGGAGCCACCTCCGGTGGACTCGGCCCATGCCCCACCACAACACATGCCATATATTAATGGGTCGATGGGAATCGAACTCGCTCAGCCATGTGGCCGGCTCGCACCACGGGCGGCCCAACCAATAACCATGAACCAATTAATACATCGCACCAAAAGCAACGCCCCACAATTAATACATGTGTTGCGGAGGTTATGGGCACGGGCCGCCCAATGCGGACCCAACCCCCCAAAACAAAATGTTTGCGGTTTTTTAAAATGAGAAAGGTTTTAACATGGAGGGGTCGGGGTTTGACCACTCGACCTCCTTCTTATAACTCGGGATCCTTACCAATTCGCCCAACTAACCTCATTGAAATATTCACCCACCAAAAATTTATATAAACCCTCATTTCATCAGTGCACCCAAGCATAGAGGAGCCAAGAGCGCACACTGAAATTGAGGCAATTTTTAATTAATTTATTTGCATTTCCAACCATGAGCCCAGAGAAGAGGCAGGCAAAACCATGATTGGGCAAAATTCTTAGGAGGGTGAAATTTTTGCAGTGTCCAAACTGCACAAATTTTATGTCGATCTTACACCTCTCAGCGACACGAACCTGATGGCGTAGTCAGTTTCCTGATCTAAGTAGCCGATTTTCTGAGGACCCGGAGGAGGGAATATTTGAGGAATCTAGAGGGAATCTAAAGATTCCTTAAGCCCCATATTTCCATTTTCTTAGAATTCAGAAATTTGATAGTCGATTTTGCACTATTCGACGCAACAAATTGGATGGTGTATTCAGATTTCCCATTTGATCATTTCATTTTTCGTCCACTTTTCTAAGTGGAATGCAGGTCTCAGTATTCAACGTGCGAGCAGTCATTCCATGAGATTCGACGCAGTGAGATTGATGGTACGGCCAGTGTCAACAGTTTGACATCCTTTTCTTCAGATGGCCTTAAGATGTGATGTTTGATGTGGGATCTTGTTTCTTACTTGTCTCATGATTCCTGCTTAATGTGATGCGGAATCATTTGTGGTAAGTACTTGTTGTCATGATTCGTCATGTTTTATTTGAGATCCCTTTGTCGTCATGTTGATGTGATACTCATGTTGTCGCCATGTATGTCTGAATCGAGATCCCTTTTATGCCATGTTGGTGGGATGCTCAATATCATCATGCATGAGTTTAGGTCATACTGATAGGGGTCCTTTTTGAATGAGAGTTCCTGCAGCAGAACATCTCTTGGAGCCACTCCTGCGTGAGGGCATTTTCCTTGTATGATAGCGACGTCACCTCTTATGTACATCATCACTATTGACAACACTTAATGCAACGACCTACACCATCTTGACACCAGGGCCCGGAGACGTAGTCCCCCCTGGACGAACTTCGTTATCAACGTCTTGAGTTTTATGTTGCTGACGATTGTCATGTTCCTTCTATTTACAACTTGTGCATGTATTCAATTATGCTATTTTAAAAGCAATTCCAATCACATCACAAAAGCAAAAGATCTTGGTTAAATCTGGGAGTTGAGTCAACTTGGATCACAACCTCACTAGTCTAATGGAAATGAGACTATCTCAAAAGGTAGAACTTGGAGACAACAACCGTTATGCAACAAAAGGCATTGGGAAGACTTCCATTGAGTTGGAATCAAGTGAAAAAATTCATCTTAGCAACATACTATATGTACCAAGTTTTAAAAAGAATTTGATTTCCATTTCATCCTTGGAAGATAAGGGGAATAAAGTAGCATTGTTGATGGAAAATTTCTTGTATGGCCTAAGTGTTCTAATATAAATGTTGCTAGAATAATTGAAGTTCATGAAGGAAGGTTATATAGACTCTTGAAACAACCTACTCAAGCATTAATATATAATGACATTAATCCATGTGAGCTTTGGTATAGAATATATTCACACCTTCACGACAAAGCTTTTCCTGCCTTAAACATATGGTTCAGGTGCTCTAGATTTGCAGGTAGAACATGAAGAAGTTTGTGAAGGATGTGCACTTGGGAAAAACGTCAAGAAGCCCTTTCCTAGAAGTGAAAGTAGGTCCAAAGAAATTTTGGATCTTGTCCATTCTGATGTTTGTGGTCCAATGCGAGTAAAGTCTCTTGGAGGCTCCTTGTACTATGTAACCTTTATTGATGAGTTCTCTCATAAGACATGGATCTAGTTCATGAAGACAAAGGACAAAGTCTTTAACAAGTTTCATGAATTTAAAGCTAAAGTGTAAAACTTGACAAGAAATGAAATCAAGATCCTTAGATATGATAATGGAGGAGAATACACGTCCAAGGAGCTTGTTGCCTTGCATAAATAAGTTGGGATTAAGAGTGAGTTGATAGTCCCTTATAATCCACAACAAAATGGAACTGCTAAAAGAAAGAACAAAACCATCAAATAATCTATCAAGGAAATGTTGCATGATCAAGACGTGCTTGCGTTTCTATGGAGTGAAGCATCAACGGTAGTTGTTTATATCCAAAATAAACATCCTCATCAAATTTTGGAAGACATGACTTCTAAAGAAGCATTCACTGGACATAAACAATATGTCCGTCACTTGAGAATATTTGGTTGTCCTATCTATATACATGTCCCGTTTAATTCAATATATGTGTATATCTTCATTTATTGTATTCATTGATTTTTTCTTGATCTGATTAAAACTCTTTGCTCTTTTGCCTCACCAATTTATTGTCGATTCTAAGTCTGATAATATATAGACCTGAGTAAAATGCAGTTTAGCTTTAGGAAACTTAAGTACTATTTTCAATTTACAATAAAGTCAACGAATGGTCTATGGGATAGAGAACTGACTCTTTAGCAACTTTTCTTCATATTTCCTGTTAATGATGATTATGCTAAATGTAAAAGGAATTCCCTTCTCAAGAGCTTTTGCAAACTTTTACAGTTGTATTGAAAACCACTATGAAATACTTTGATTTTGTAAAGGGATTGGATTCATATTTCATTAAGAAGGTGATTGAATATGAATTTATTCAAACATTTAGTACCAAATCCAAGTCACTACTTTCTTATTGTTTTTCACAAAGGTTAAGGTTGGGATGGTGGAAGCATAGGACTTGAATGACTCCTGCAAACCATGTAGATGTCCTCCCTGATGATCTTGTTTAGCTCCTGTTGAGTAGGTAAAAGGTGACTAGGAGCATCTAAGGAATATCAGAAAGGAGGGAGATGATCCAACTGAATTCCCACTGACTCTAAGAGGTTTGAAACTCCTGTAAATGAACATCCGGCTCAGCCTGAGGAAGTAGAATGAGCAATAGTCTCAGAAGAGAAATATGCCAAGTAAGGATAACGATCCCCACTCTTTATCGAGTCTGCCAAGCCCTGGACGCGATGCAAGAATGAAACCAATCTAAAGACCATCTCAAGCCGAAAGGGTTGAGCTCCAAAATCTGCAAGGATGATGTGCTACGACACTGTTAGTCTGCACCTAATGATGTGGTGGAGAAGAAGAATCTGGACTCTCTCAAGTGAAGCCCAGTCTGACTCAAGTAAAGACGGTCCCCAAATCTTTGAGCGATATAGAATAGTGGGATGAATCAAGGTATCCATGAGGCTCATCTTCGACGAGATGTCTTGGAAGTGATGTTTAAAGCATTGTCTCTCAAGAAGGGCTAAGGATCCATATCCTTTGTTGATTCGAGGTTGAAGCACTAGTCACAAACTAAAGCAGGGACCTGAGAATTGCACCCCAAGTAAGTATATGTGTTGGTGATCTCAATCTCCTCCCCTCTTAATAGAAAGTGAAGGTCTGATCTTTTCTTCACCCCATTGAAGATCATAACCTTGGTTTTACCCAGGTTGACTATCAACTATCGATGGTCACAAAATAGAGCTAAGGCATCCAGCTGCCTCTCCAATCCTTCTGGAGATGAGGAGAGGTGGACCACGTTAAAAAACAAACATGTTAAAAATTATGAAAAAGGGAAAATTAATATAAATATATATGGAATATTGAAATTATTTAAAAAAATAAAATAGAAAATCTACAATTTTATAAAGTTATGTTGTTTAACAATGAATACACAATTGAGGTATAAATATTCAATGAAAATGCCGAATTCAAATTTGTTCAAGATATGTAGTAAGTTTTTATGCAAGATTTTTTGTATAATGAACGAGTATCAGGGAAAATTTTAGGGGATAATATTCAGAGGTGAGCTTTCCAGCTTTTTTTCCAAAAAAAAATACACTATTTTCTATTTTTTCTAAAAATGACTCACCCAAATTTTATAGAATAAAACTATTTTACCTTAAAAATTGTAAAATTTTATAGATACTTATATAAAATTATTAGAAATTTGAATTTTTTACAAAAATATTGCCAAGCATTTTATAGTTTGCATATTAGAGACTAGTAAGATTCTTCAAGGTTTCTAAACTTTAACATAAATTTCCATCCTTAAAATTTTCTGCGATGGATACTACTTGATCCCCATCACAAAATTGGTTTGTCAATGACAAACAACAACAAATAGTGTTTTTCTTGGGTTAGGATTTGAATTATATAGATTTTTCTACAAACCCTGATTTTGCAGTTGTATTTTCTATTCAGCACAATTATGTTTCATATTCGGTAACCTTTTTATGTTGCTACTAATTTTTTCATGAACACCCACGTGGGGAGGGGTGCAAACCCCTCCTACAAATAACTAATGACTAGGGAAAACAAACCATTCAAATGCCAACGGGTCAAGAGAAAACCATACTGAAGGAAATTCGTGGGAGAATGTAGTTTTGGGGGCCCAATGACAATACCAGTTCAAAAGAAGATGCCTTCCTGGCACCCGTATACAAAATCGCAAGATTTGTTGAGTTGGAGGACACGTTGATAAAATCAATATATAATGTAAATGTAAGACATGTTCTTCATGTCATTTTTATTGTTTAGTTCTTGAAATAATTTATATAATCCATGTTCTTCATGTCGGATTCAAAAGAGAAAATTTTGAAATTTAAAATTTGAATTTTTGGCTCCAAACTAATCAAGTCGGCCCTCCCTCAAGTCAAGTCAGCCCCAGTGAAGAGGCACACCCATTCATGAAAGAATAACACTATATAAAATCATTTTACCTCCTCCACAAAGGCACCATTCAACCTCACACAAGAAAGACAGTTTTTGGGCATCCAAGCGAAGGAGAAAAAGGACAAAGAATGACACATTCATCTTTAGCATCTATCTCTCTCTCCTATCTTGCACGTGTGTTTTTGGGCAACATATTATGGGTTCGTCGAATTTCTAGCTGGCAGGTTGAGAAGCCAAATTTCTAAGTTTTTGGACAGTTTTTGGGAGGCCGAATTTCGACCTAGGGCAGATCAGATTAGGCCAACTTGCTAGGAAGATTGGAGGCTTGAATTGAGGGCAGTTGACTAGCTTTGACCATAAGCATTGTTGGTCTATTTGACCTCATAGTTGATTAGCTACATTAGATGTATCTCTTGTTGAACTGAAAATTTTATCTAAGGAAAAGGTTGTCAGGTTTTTACCCCAAGTAGGTTTTCTGAAGGTAAATCTTTTGTTCTCTTTATGCAATGTGATATCTACTATCTTTACAATTTTATGCTTGAATTTCTGAAGTATAATTGCTTAATGTTAAACAAGAACTGTTAAAATAAGATCTACATCATTTGAAGTAATTATCAATATTTCAGGAAATTATTCTTGTATCTTTTGCACTTGAAAAATCGACATTGTATCATAGCTTTGGTGAGAGAAAGGACATTGAAATCACTCTTGAAGAAAGAAGGTAGAAAACAAATTGGAATCATTCTCCTTTCTAAAAATTGTATGAAGGAAGAAAACACATTGGAAGGAACTACAAGCTTTAGGTCTTGGAAAGCAAGGATTGATCTTCTCCTTGTTAAGAATGATCTTTCAGATATTGTGAAAGGTAAGGTTACTAAGCCTACATATAATGATTCAGATGACGAAGGGAAAACAAAATATGAGATGGATGATATCACTGCTAGAAGCATAATTTTGGACTCTATTAGAAATCACTTTATTCCTTATGTTGCAAATCTTGAATCTTCAAAGTAGGTGGATGATGCCCTAGTTGGATTATACAATATCGACAACATTGGTCAAGCAATGAGCATGGAGAATGAGATTTGTGATGTTAGAATGACAAGAAATGATACTATAGCCTCATACTTTATGAGGATTTCTCAATTGAGAAATCAACTTCAAGCAATTGATGAAATCATTTCTGAAAAGGAACTAGTGACTACAACACTTAATGGTTTACCTAAATCATGGGAGTCATTTGCATCAGGGATATGTGCTAGAAAATGAGCTCAAAAGTTTGTTGAACTATGGACTACACGTACTCAATAAGAATCAAGACTTATGTCAAGAGGAAAGATTCAGAGATCCAAAGAAGGTGACTCTCAAGCATATGACACACATTTCAAGAATGGTGGAGGAAGAAAGAAGTCTAATTTCCAAAGAAGAAATGGAGGAATAAGAAATGAAGGAAGAGGACATGAAGAAAGAGTATCTACTCCTCAAGGAAAGACAGATATGTCTAAGGTTCAATGTTATCATTGTCACAAATTTGGTCACTATAGACACGATTTCCCTGAAAGATCGAATGATAAAAGGAGAAAAGGAAAGCAACATGCCATTGTAACAAACTTTGAGGAACTTCCAAAAAGACCCAAGAATGAAGATTCAGGTACCAAAGATTTCTTTTATTTTTCCACTCTTACAGGTTCTATTGTAGATAGCGACGATTTGTGGCTAGTAGATAGTGGTGTGTCAAGGAACATGATTGGAGATTGTGACAACCTCACTAGTCTAATGGAAATGAGACTATCTCAAATGGTAGAACTCAGAGACAACAACTGTTATGTAGCAAAAGGCATTGAGAAGGCTTCCATTGAGTTGGAATCAAGTCAAAAAATTCATCTTAGCAACATACTATATGTACCAATTTTTAAAAAGAATTTGGTTTCCATTTCATCCTTGGAAGATAAGGGGAATAAAGTAGCATTTGTTGATGGATGGCCTAAGCGTTCTAGTATAAATGTTGCTAGAATAATTGAATTTTGTGAAGGAAGGTTATATAGACTCTTGAAACAACCTGCTCAAGCATTAATATATAATGACATTAATCTATGTGAGCTTTGGCATATAATATATTCACACCTTCACGATAGAGCTTTTCCTGCCTTAAAACATATGGTTCAGGTGCTCTAGATTTTCCAGTAGAACATGAAGAAGTCTGTGAAGGATGTGCACTTGGGAAAAATGTCAAGAAGCCCTTTCCTAGAAGTGAAAGTAGGTCAAAAGAAATTTTGGATCTAGTCTATTCTGATGTTTGTGGTCCAATGCCAGTAAAGTATCTTGGAGGCTCCTTGCACTATGTAACCTTTATTGATGACTTCTCTCATAAGACATGGATCTAGTTCATGAAGACAAAGGACGAAGTCTTTAACAAGTTTCAGGAATTTAAATCTAAAGGATAAAAATTGATGAGAAAGGAAATCAAGATCCTTAGATATGATAATGGAGGAGAATACACTTCCAAGAAGCTCGTTGCCTTGCATAAATAAGTTGGGATTAAGAGTGAGTTGATAGTCCCTTATAATCCACAACAAAATGGAGCTGTTGAAAGAAAGAACATAACCATCAAAGAATCTATCAAGGAAATGTTGCATGATCAAGACTTGCTTATGTTTCTATGGAGTGAAGTATCAATTATAGTTGTTTATATCCAAAATAGGCGTCTTCATCAAAATTTGAAAGCCAAGACTTCTAAAGAAGCGTTCACTGGACATAAACGATATGTCCGTCACTTGAGAATATTTGGTTGTCCTGTCTATATACGTATCCCGTTTAATTCAATATATGTGTATATCTTCATTTATTGTATTCATTGATTTTTTCTTGATCTGATTAAAACTCTTCGCTCTTTTGCCTCGCGAATTTATTGTCGATTCTAAGTCTGGTAATATATAGACCTGAGTAAAATGCAGTTTAGCTTTAGGAAACTTAAGTGTGAATATTTTCAATTTACAATAAAGTCAACGAATGGTCTATGGGATAAAGAACTGACTCTTTAGCAACTTTTCTTCATATTTCATGTTAATGATGATTATGCTAAATCTAAAAGGAATTCCCTTCTCAAGAGCTTTTGCAAACTTTTACAGTTGTATTGAAAACCACTGTGAAAGACTTTGATTTTCTAAAGGGATTAGATTCATATTTCATCAAGAAGGTGATTGAATATGAATTTATTCAAACATTTAGTACCAAATCCAAGTCACTACTATCTTATTGCTTTTCACAAAGGTTGAGGTTGGGATGGTGGAAGCATAGGACTTGAATGACTCCAGCAAACCATGTACAATATCTAAACATTGAGATGACCTAAAAAATGAGAAAAATCAAGAGCAATAACCACAAGGATTAACCATTTGAATTGTTTCATTTCTTGTTTTATTAACATAGAGGCTTTGCTTATTGTACTTTTGTTGTTGAAAATGCAATATTTAAATTAATTGAAACCCATCATGATACAAAACCCATGTTTTTGGTTGCAACTTGTACAATGTATTTATAGATTCAATGTAATACATAAATAATGGATGGGAGTGAAAGTATGAAGATGGGTTATACTTTTGGGCCAAATATAGCGACAAAATTTCAAGTTTTTCCTCTTTTATTGAATTGAACCCCTCAAAATTCATATAAGCACTGTGAATTTTGATTCAGAGTAAAAAGACAAATTGTGGAGAATTATGTTGCTGTCCTAATGATTTTTTTTGCAAAAATATTTAGTGTCATATAGTATGTTAATTTTCCATTAAATGAAATGTTTGTGCTTACAAATTTTCACACATCTTAATAGGCATGCATATGTTCATGTAGCATAACTTGGTCTAATATCTCTCTCTCTCTCTTTCTCTCTCTCCATATATATATATATATATAAGCATGACCTACACAGAGAGATCTAACTTTTTCATATTAAAATTTCATTTTTTTATGCAAAAATATATTTTTGGATCATATTGAAGTCTCTTCCAATATATATCAGATCATATTGAAGTCTCCCTTAATGATCCAAGTTGAAATGGCAAAGTTAGTTTGTATCCAAGCAATTTCTTTGAGAAAGAGGTCTTTGGCTTGAGGGGTAGATGGTCCATATACTACCGTCAGGTCCATCCATGAACCAGATCCAATAAGCTTGAAGTTGCCTAAAAGGGTAGAATGCATGCCTATCCAATCCTTAAAGATTACCTTATTGGGATCCTAGAGCACCGTTATGCTTCCTGCCATCCTGATTGCATTAATCATCATTACTTCGTTGTTATGCCGACAAGACTTTCTTGCCTCTGTGATTTTGTTCGCTGCCATTTTAGTCTCTTGTAAAAGCACAATATCCAGATTAACTTTGATAATTTTTTCTTTCAAAGAGTGGAGCTTACCTTTTTTGTTTAAGCCCCATATATTCCATGAGACGATTTTCATTGGAGGGGGGTGGAGTGGGGCAAACAGTCTGTCAATTTTTCCATTTGACCAAAGTTTAGTAGAAGTTCACCTGCTTCACTGATGGCTTCCTTCGTCAATTTTCTACATTTTTTCCCCTTGTCGTGTATAGTCTGATAAGGAAGTGTGAGGGCCAAAAAGCCTCCCTCTTTTCTTAAGCCTGAAGGTGCGGGATTTCCCTCCTGTTTCCCAAGCGCATGCTCCATTGGTTGAAGATATTGTGGAAATTTTTAAGTTGATTTACAAGGATATACTTGACATCTGCTTTGAGCCATACCCGAAAATTTTTCAGCATTTTGCGTTCCTCTACCCTAAGCCTGCTGTTTTTTTCCTCCACTTCTAATACTTTTCTTTTTTGGCTAATGATCTCCTTAAGTTTTTGATCTTCTTCCATGGATTCCAACGATTTCCCCTTGGGTGTGGCTTTATCCATTTAAGAGACTAGTTGCTTGTCCACTTCCATGGATTGTAGATGTAGTTGAGGGGATATTACTGGCTCGAATGTTGTGAACTCTAATGTCTCAAGAATAGAAAATGGATTTTCGTCCCCTCTAGGAGGGGGTTTCTCTTGTGATTGGGGGATCGATCCAGATCTCAGAGGTGACGAATTTTGACAAGCATTGGGGGTGGAGGTTGAGTCTGGGGCTAATGATTTCTCCTACCCCCTACTAGCTGGAATCCTTCATCATCTCTCAGGTGGGTTGCTTGTCGAGCTTCCTCTGCAATAGTGAGAGGGCAGTCACAAAACAAGTGACCATGTTCATGGCAACGACGACATTTGAAGGGTACATGTTCATAATCCAATCGTTGGGTCAATATGCAATCGTGATAGACCATATCTATTGATTCTAGAAGGGGTTGAGAGATATTCATGTGGACATGTATGCCGGCATATGAGGCATGTTGTCTTTGTTTGGTAATCTTTGAGACTTTCACGAATTGCGCAATTGCATTCCCAATCCCTTCTAGGAAATCAGTTTCCCAAAAATCTTCTGGGAGTGAAAATAACCCAACCCAAACTAGGGCTGCCTGAAATTCTTCTTTTTCCAAGATGTAGCACTCTTCCCAATAATGCAGGAAAAGCCCAACGATGTTCATGAAGTATGGACCATTCTCAAAATTTTATTTGTACTATTTGTAAATCATACCCCAAGAGCATATGTATGGAGTATGGGATCTATGTGGAAACGAACTTGAATGGTTTGAAGGCTTTCCATATTTGATGCAAATATGGTGAGTCATTCTCATTATCCCAACAAACACAACAATGTGTGAAAGAGGCTTCTCAAAATTAAACAGGATAAAAAAGTTGATAGATTAGGGTTTTATTGGAGACACTATATATGTTAATGTTTCTGTCTCTTAGTTGCACCTCATGCTCTAAATGAAATAGATTGGAATGCTATTTATGAGGTATGGAAATAAATGAAAACTAGAAAGTTTTTTCCATTCAGCAAATATAATTTTATTTGCAATGATATAAATCCAAATACTTTTAAAGATCATTAAATAGATAGAATAAACATATATTTACCTTTTTCTTAATAAAATTTGAAAAAAAATATTTACTTATTTATTAAGTTTTATTGAAATTTTATAATGTAATTACTCCCTAAATTTAAAAAATTTAATATGACGCAGCACGCTGGTTACCCGGTGGCGGAATTAGCCGACCGGAATAGGGTGGGGCCCATCTCTGTGGGAATCCGCGTGGTTCAGACGGAGGGGGTGTCGCTCTTTTCCGGTGTGTCTGCAACTATGCTCCGACGGGTACTCTACTTGGCCTTAATTTTTAGATCTTATTCTCAACAATTTTATATTCTTTATAATTCTATGCTTCCATTGTGGCATTTATTTACCTGTGTGTATTAACGATACTTTCCTAATCAAAATTAGGTAAATGACAAATTATACTGTCCTATTGAGCATTACAATGAAGAAGGAAAGTTGAGTGAAATTTTTAAGTGAAAACCTCACTTATTAAAGTAAAACGAATTCCATGTTTTTTTAAATTTCCAAGTGGGAAGATCATTTCTTAAAGTCGAACATGTTTTATAGTTGGTACACTTTTTTCTTTGTTATATATATTTGGTAAAAAGCATCTGAAGACATTACTAACAATCTATATATATTTGGTAAAAAGCATATGAAGACATTATTAACAATCTATAGAGGAATGTGAAAGGAATAAAAAATACTTAAAATTCCCCGAGAAGCTAACTTTGAGTATGATCCTTACATGTATATGACACCATTAAAATCTATAATACATTTGACAAAATTAACTTAAACCGTTGGTGCATTGTCTACATGAAAGGGGTTTTAAAAATGGCATTATGAATTTAAAGTTAATGGAATATATATACATATATATATATGATTATGAATAAGATTATTATATTTAGTGGGCTAAATTAATATTGAAAAAAATAGAGATGTTAAAATTTATGAAAAAGGGAAAATTAATATAAATATATATAAAATATTGAAATTATTTTTATAAAGCTAAGTTGTTTAACAATGATTATACAATTGAGCTATAAATATTCAATGAAAATGATGAATTCAAATTTGTTTAAGATATATAGCAAGTTCTTACACAAGATATTTTCTATAATGAATGAGTATGAGGGAAAATTTTAGGCGATAATATTGAGAGACGAGTTAATTTTCTAGCTTTTTTTCTAAAAAAAATACACTAATTTCCACTTTTTCTAAAAATGACTCACTTAAATTTTATAGACTAAAACTACTTTACCTTAAAAGTTGTCAATTTCTATAGATACTTATATAAAATTATTATAAATTTGAAAATTTTACAATAATATTGCTAAGCATTTTACAGTTTGCATATTAGATACTAGTAAGATTCTTTAAGGTTTCTAAACTATAACATAAATTTCCATCCTTAAAATTTTCTGCGATGGATACTACTTGATCACCATAACAAAATCGGTCAGCAAATGACAAACAACAAGAAATAGTGTTTTTCTAGAGTTAGGGTTTGAATTCTACAATTTTTTTGCAAGCCCTGAATTTGTAATTGTATTCTTTATTTAGCTCAATTATGTATTAAAGTTGGTAACCTTTTTCATGAACACCCACATGGGGAGGGGTGCAAACCCCTCCTACAAATAAGCAATGACTAAGGAAAAACATTCAAATACCAATAGGTCAAGAGAAAACCATACTAAAGGAAATTCATGGGAGAATGTAGCATTGGGGGCCCAACGGAAATCCCGATTCAAAAGAAGATGTGTGCTTCATACCCGTATACAAAATTACAAGATTTGTTAAGTTAGAGAATGCATTGATAAAAACAATATATAATGTAAATGTAAGACATGTGTTTCATGCCATTTTTATTGTTTATCCCTTAAAAGAATGTATATAATACATGGGCTAATACAATGTTTATTGAACTCTTCACGAGAGGTGCGAAGCGGAGGCGACTAGGGTTTCAGTTTACTGAGGAAGTTTTTCCCCATGGATGGGCGCAAAGGAGGGAGCTCCACTCCCTCCTACAAGGAGGCGGTGGCCAACAAGGGCAAGAAACCTCCGGATAAGGGCATAGGTAATGCTGAGGAAGGAAGAAGAAATAGGGAAGAGGAAACAGAAGGTTCCAAATCGAAGGAGAATGATGGCACAAAAGACAAGGAGGAAAATGACAAAAAACAGGGAACAAAAGACAAAATTAAGAAGGGATCGTGTAAACCCAAGGATGAAATCACTCCTAGAGTAGTTTTAAATGATCCAGCGCTGCAGGCACACAAGGATTACATGGGACTTATGAAATCATATGAAAATTCATGGGGTTATGGCCCACTGAAAAATCTTTACAAACATAGATCAAATACCATTGGAAGCTTAAAGGGAGCATTGATCTTCATCTAGGGTCCAAGGGTTTCTTCACTGTGGTGTTCACTAACATTGAAGATAAAGACAGAGTGTTTGACGGTGGGCCCTACTTTTATGCAGCAGCAAGGCTCTATATGAGGCCATGGATGATGAATTTCGTACCAGAGCGGGAAACTTTTACGCCAGTCCCAGTTTGGGTAAGACTCTATTCTCTACCTCTTGATTATTGGCAAACAGAATCGCTAGCTGCCATAGACAATAAATTAGGACGGTTTGTCAAAGCTTCTGAAGCCACAAGGAGGGGAAAATATACCTCCTTTGCAAGGATCTGTGTGGAGATGGATCTATCTGGAGCGCTTCCGAATGAGGTCATCTTGGAGGTTTTTGATGAGGAATGGGTGCAGATAGTAGACTACGAGCATATTCCATTTAGATGTCGTAGATACCATGAACATGGGCACCTTCTAAGAGACTGCCCTCTCAGTAAATCAGAAAACAAAAGCAAAACTAACACAATGAAAGACTCATACAACTTTCACAAAGTAGTTCATAAAGGAAAAAGCGACAAAAAAGGGCCAAAGCAACACCAAACTGAAGGACAAGAGGCTAGTCAGAATCAGTTCCAAGTTCTCGAAGAGGATGAAGAAATAGCAGTAAAAGATCAAGTAATGAATGAAGGTTATGAGAAGAAGGAGAAGGAAGAAGATAATGATCAGACACAGGAAAACGAAAAACATAAAGGGATCATGATGAGTGATTCAGAACTGGAAATGGATCAAGAAATGACCCAGAGTGAGATGGAAACAAAGGACAATGAGCTACAGGAGATTCTTGATAGAGAAAACCTGGATCTAGAAGGGTTATTGAATCAAGGAACTACTGGCGGGGTAGAATCATTACCACAAAAGAGTTCAATCGAATACAATAGTTATTCTTATGGAAAACTCAGACAAAGGGTTTCGAGGAAGTAAACAACATTGAAAGATAGCGTAATGAAGGGGTGAAAGCAGTAAAAACGACTCTGGGGTTAGCACCGAGAAATCCAGGAAAAAAAAGAGGCAGGAAAAAGCAGAACGAGCTATTGATGGAATGTGGAAAGCTTATGGTAGACTCAGGTAAGGTGAAATATCTAACTAGTTGCTCCTTTACAAAACTTAAATAATGAAGTTCACAACTTGGAATATTAGAGGTCTAGGCAGTAAGAGAAAATAGAGAATGCTGAATAAAAAAATGAAACAAGCAGCTCCGGATATAATTTTCGTCCAAGAAATGAAATGTTCCATTCAAAGGTTAAGGCAAATCCATAGTAAATGGCTCAGCAAATTTGAGTTTCTAGAAGTTAAAGCAGAAAATACAGTAGGGGGTATCCTCACTCTCTGGAATCCCCAAAAAATTGGAATAATTGATGCAGAGGCATCAAGGAATTATTTATTAGTGGTTATACAGCCTGTAGGAGGAAGGGACACTTATCTAGTCACGAATGTTTATGGCCCTCAAAGGTTAGATGAAAAAATCAGGTTTATAGAATCCTTGGTGGATCTCCGGGTCAGGCATGCAACATTACCTTGGGTCATAGGAGGGGACTTCAATATGATCAGATCTCTCTCGGAGAAAAATGGGGGTACAAGAGCACTAAATAAAGATTCCTCAACCTTCCAAACCTTTTCAGAAAACATAAAGCTTGTTGACATTGAGACAAACAATGGCCTCTGCACATGGAACAATAAAAGAGGAGGGGATTCCCAGGTAGCCTCCAAGTTAGATAGATTCATGATCTCTGAGGATCTCATGCTTATAGACAAGGAAATAATAGCAAGAATTCTCCCTTTTGGAAGCTCAGATCACTGGCCGATACAAATGGAAATCAAGGGCATAGGTACCCCAAGAAATCGACCTTTCATATTTGAAAATATTTGGCTTTCACACCCAGAATTCATCAGCAACATTGAAAAATGGTGGGTGGAAGATTTGCATATTCAGGGATCAACAATGTTCCTGCTACACAAAAGATTAAAGCATATCAAGCTGAAGCTAAAAGCTTGGAACAAGAATGAATTTGGAAATATTTTTGCATATAAGGAATCTATGGAAAATAAAATTCTGTAGCTCAATCAAGCTTTGATCAAGGAAGGTTTTGATAAGAACAAAAATGATCAAGCAGAAAAACATCATCAAGAATGGGAAAAGTTGTGTAAACAAGAGGAATTTTTTTGGAAACAAAAATCAAGAGTTCAATGGCTAAAAGAAGGAGAGTGTAACACTAAATTTTTCCATAGATCCACCATTGCAAATAGGACTCACAACAGGATCTCTTCGATCAATGACAAGGATGGGAAGATACATCAATCCAATGAGGAGATAGAAGCAGTTTTAATTGGGCACTTCCGAGGCATTACCCAGGAAAACATTTTAGTTGGGGAAACTTTCATCAAGGACTTCACTAAACATATCCCTAAGTTGGTATCGAGAGAGGATAACTATAATCTCAACAGACCTGTAACTGAAAAGGAGGTCAGTGAGGTACTCAAGGAAATGCAAAATGGCAAGGCTCCAGGTCCAGATGAATTCAATGTGGATTTCTTCAAAGTTTATTGGAATATTGTCAAAAAGGATATTTTAAGGGTAGTGGAAGATTCTAGGCTTAACAGAACTATTTTGAAGGCTCTCAATACCTCCTTCATTGCCCTAATTCGAAAACAGGATAATGCTTAAACGCCAAAGAGGTATAGGTCCATCGCTTTATGCAATGTTATTTACAAGATAATTTCCAAGGTCGTGGCCAACAGATTCAAACCTTTGTTGCCTACGCTTGTTTCAGGGGAACAATTTGGTTATGTGGAAGGCAGACAAATACTAGATAACATCATTCAAGCTCACGAGGTGGTTCACTCATTAACTAGTAAAAGGAAAGCGGGTATGATAATGAAATTGGACATAGCCAAAGCACATGATAAAGTGAACTGGACATATATCAAGAAAGTGCTTACCGCGTTTGGTTTTGATCATAATTGGGTTAGATGGGTAATGGCCCTAGTGACTTCCTCCAGCTTTTCAATTTTAGTTAATGGCTCTCCCTTTGAAATTTTTCTTCCTTCTAGAGGACTCAGACAGGGAGATCTGCTCTCTCCTTTTCTCTTCATACTTATGATGGAAGGGTTGGGGCGGTCTATTAAGCATGCTAAAGTAACGGGCAAAATTCAAGGACTCCAACTATCGGAGAATGGTCAAGTTCTGACTCATCAACAATTTGTAGATGATACCATATTACAGGGAATTCCCACAGTCAAGGAAGCGCTTGCATACAAACAAATTTTGAATGACTTTGCTATGGCAAAATGTATGAAAGTCAATCTTTCCAAATCAATTTTTTTTTTCTTTAACACCCATATAGCCATTCAGGGAAATGCCTCTAGAATTCTTGGCTTTCAAAGAGAATCTCTCCCCTCTAGGTATTTGGGAGTTCCTCTAATGGCTAAACCTTTGCACAAGAGCATTTGGGAACTGGTAATTAGAAAGATGCAAGATAAGGTCAGGAAATGGACAATCAGGTCTTTAAATCTGGCTGGTAGACTAGTTCTTACAAAGGTAGTGCTCCAAGCTATCCCAGTCTTTATGCTATCAGCTTTCCCGGCTCCAAAAGGAGTCTTACAACAATTTAGAAATATCCAAAGAGATTTTCTTTGGGGCAAGGAGGAAACTAGGAAAAAATGGGTTTTAGTCTCATGGGAAATATCTGTAAACCCAAGAACCAAGGAGGCCTAGGATCGGATGATCTAGAGATTCTCAGTAAGGTTCTAGGGGCCAAACTTTGGTGGCGGTGGGTTAAGGATCCTAAGGCTCAATGGGCAAGCATCTGGAAGGAAAAATATGCCAGTTCCTGGTATTCTTCTGAGTTAATAAGAATGTTTGGAAACATTAAGGGCTCTCACATATGGAACAAGGCCTGGGAGAACAGAGGGGTGGTTCAAAAAAACAGTTTCTGGGAAATCAGAGATGGAGATCTGGCACTATTTTGGGAGGATAAATGGCAACAAGAACCAACACTATTGAAAGAGGAATTTTTGGGCCTCAAGCATGAGATAGACAACCAAGGATTAGTAAAGGTAAAGGAATTTTGGGAGCATGCTCACAATACAGGAAAATGGAGAACATGGAGAAAAATAGATGGTAGAGAGAACAAACCCTCAACAGTAGAGCAACAAAACAATGTGGATGCGGGGTTCACATCATAATGGACAAGAATATTCAATATTTTATTTCTTGGAATGGGGGTAAGGGCTCTAATAGTATCGCTGGGGCGAGGGCTGTAGCGGGTCTTCTCGCTTTTTGCATCTTTTTTGATATACAGGCTATTTCAATTTTTGGTGACTCCAAATCTGTGATTGATCATGTCATGGGAACGAGCCACATCAAGAGCCCACACCTAGCAGGATGGATGGACAGGATCATGTTTTATTGGGGACTCTTGAAAGACAACTCCATTCAACACATTTGTCGTGCTCAGAATCAGCAAGCGGACTACCTGTCAAAGGAGGGTCTGCTTCTAGGTACAGGTTCCTGGTCCTTGAAGATAATATATGGTGAGACCTCTTGTTTTATCCAGGATTTCTCTATCCCTGGATTTTGACTCTCCTTCGGTTATGTTTAGGATTTTCTTTATTATCTTTTGTTCTTTATCTTTGTACATGTCGTGATATATGGATGTCCAACAAACTTTGAGATCTAGTTATCATATCAGAAAAGGTCTGGTATATGATGCATATATGACTGGTATTTTGCTTATGAATGATGGTTTTCTGGAATAGCTTTGATGGTTTCCTTCCCTTCAGAGGGGAATCATTCTTCAGTTTTGGCTCTCAGTCTTTGTCACCAAAATCAAGTTTTTACAGCTTCTGATAGCTGATTTCTGTACTATCTGAAACCTTTATATAGTCTCAATATAATACTATGAAGCTTTTTCGTTCTGAAAAAAAATAAGTATTGTTTTATCCAAATTAGTAAATTATTCTATAATATGATATTACATTTTATTACCTTTCCAAAATTGGATACTCAATGTTAAATCAAATATAATTGGATTCCAATTATAATTGGGACGCAGATAAACACCTGTGATACCTAGAGACATGGAAACACTCATAGAAAGCAATCTTTAGCTTGTTCTTCAGCATCAAGCTCTCTGAAAGAGATTGATCTTTTATAATTATCCCTTTTAGAAATTTATAGATTTTGAGTATTAACCGTAATGAACTAGACGGTACTAGCTCTGATACCAATTTGCTTCAGAGGCTTCAGACACAAAGATTGCTTCTCGTTGAGACTCTTTTCTGTGATCAATACATAAACCCATACAAATCTAAAAATCACGATGCATACTTCAATGAAAGTGGTGATCCTATGATCATTTCCACGAATCTATCACAAGAAGTACACCATATTTCATTTTTAAAGACTAGATCTCATTGTCTCCCCGGGTCCCTCATCGGCATTGCAGCGAGTCCTTTATCACCTTCCATTATTGCAAATCCAGAAAATGATAAGTCAATGCACCCTCAAAATTCAAATAATTTTTTTATTTCCCTGTTTTTTTCCAATTTTGCCCTTACCTAAAATGCCCTTTATGTATTTATTACCTAAAAACTAAACATGTGCATGGATATATAAAAGGATAATTTGATTAGAAATGTGTGGTATGAGCTTATAAAATCTTGAAATCGCCTCTATGAAAATTTCATGAGCCCTCCAACGTTCAATCGGATTAAAGACGAGTTAGGTTTTTCATTTTAAAGTTTATATGAAAATATTCATTTATATATATATTCCTTCACAACTACCAGAAATGGATTCACTTCACTGAATATAAGACTTAATTGTTGAAACTAATTGGATTCTCGACGTTAATGTTTAATTCTTGAAAAATTAGCATTATATTTAAAAGTAATAAGTATTGTTTTATTCAAATTAGTAAATTATTTTATAATATGATATTACATTTTATTACCTTTCCAAAATTGGATACTCAATGTTAAATCAAATATAATTGGATTCCAATTATAATTGGGACGCAGATAAACACTTGTAATACCTAGAGACATGGAAACACTCATAAAAAATAATCTTTAATAATCTTTAATAAGAATTAAACATAGACCAAATTGGATTCTCGACGTTAATATTTAATCCTTAAAAAATTAGCAAGTAATAAGTATTGTTTTATCCAAATTAGTAAATTATTCTATAATATGATATAACCTCTTATTACCTTTCCAAAATTGGATACTCAATGTTAAATCGAATATAATATTTACTTTTATGATGAGGTTTACATTACTTCCTCTTATCGATAATTTAAGTTAATACATAATTTCAAAATAATAAAATATTTCAAAAATTAATATTATTTTAGAAAATGTGAATTATTTAAAAAAATATATATTTAATAGATGTAAGTTTATAAAAAATTAAATTTATTTAAGAATTAAAATTTTAATTAAAATAAAAAGTGTTTTTTAAGATATTTAATAAATTTAAAGTTGAAATAAAATTTATTTTTATTTAATTGTTTTAGTATATTATAAGATGTTTCTAAACATTTTAAGTATAAAGGGTTAATACATTTAATTGTTATTAATGTTGTTGGTTATTTGGCTAACTATGGGTAGTAGATGTGCTTGAGGGAAGGATAGAATGTTTCCAAACATTTTAAGCACAAGGGGTTAGTTCAATTAGTTGTCCTCTACGTTGATGGACATTTGGCTAGTTCTAGGGTATAAATTTGACAGACACTTCTACCTGTAAAGTGATTTTTTTTATAATGGTTTCTTTTAAAATTGCACTTCTCATTGCGTTTGATTTTTATTGTTACCCATCATTTAAATATGAGGTATTATGTGTTTTTATTAATTTTTTGTTGTGAATGTAAAAAACTTTTTTTTAGTTAATATAACTTTTTTGTTTTGTGTTAATAAATGTTTTAATTATGGCTTGGACATAAAATAAGCTTCAATGCAATAATACTGCAAATGTATATCTTTTATATTGCTTTAAAAAGATCAAACATATTCAACCGTGTTCATTCCTAATGTCAAACAAGCCAATGATTTGGTGCAATTATGTATAGCCACTACTTACATAATTTCAAATTTTTTACAGATTATGCTAAACCATTGTTCAAAAGTTTCAAGTGGTCTGGTGAAACCTATTAACTATAATTTATTTGATGATTTGGACTTAAGGAGAACCTTATAAATAATAAAATAATTTTGCAGCTACTTTCAAATAAGAGTTTGGGAGGATCATAACATTTCAAAAAATAATAATATGTAGGTATGGATTTTGAAGAAATTCATAATCTTCTAACATGGAAAAAGAATAGAGCCTTTTGATAGACATCTTGATAAGCCACAGTATTGCAATAAAAATGTTGCAACTCTCAAGGCTACCAACTTAAATTATCAACCTAGGGTTCGTACAAACTTAAGAGGTGTCAGCACTATATGTTCAACATGCGATGTGTCATTCCTTCATTGATTCCATATGTTCAACATGCGATGTGTCATTCCTTCATTGATTTGATGTAATGGAGTGAATGTCGTGAGATCAAAGGCTAAACTAATTGTAGAAATGGATTTTTTTTTTTTTTTTTTTGGTAGGTAAGCACCCACGGGGGATTTGAACCAGTGACCTATCGCAAGGAGTGCCTTAACAGTGCACCCATTCACCATCAATCCAAAGCCTTGTGGGCGTAGTAATGGAAATGTTGATTTCTCAAATGTAAATGTTAATCCTAATTGTAGAAATGTAAAATTTATACTACTTGCAAAAATATAAACATTAAGCTACTTGCAAAATGTAAATGCTGCATTGAAAGAAAACCTAGTCTATGGAATGGAAATAATAGTGTTTGAAATATAAACCATAGCTTAAGAATAAATAAAGAAAACTAATTTAAATTGCATGAAGGAAATAACGTGTAATCAATCATTTCATTCCAAAGAGATTAGATCAATTGACAAACTTCATTAGATACTTCATGTGGCAATCATTATTACGTTATACAATTCATAAATTTGTCCACTAACCCAAATTGTTGAGATGTGTTGCAGGGGTAAATGGTCTTGGGTCTTCCTCAATCATGGATTTAAAGCCTAGAGATCATTATTCAAGTCTAACGAACAAAAATCAAGCTTTTGGAGTGAATTTGGTTAAGTTTAGGTACTGCTACAAGATTGCTATAGGATTGATACTCCTCGAGGTAACTTGTTGAATTCCTAAGAAAATCAAATGAAAATGATATGGGAAAAAAATTATATTAAGTAGGATGTATTAGGACTCCATTCCAAGTGGAATCGCTCAAAAATACCCCTTTTAACATGTGAAAAAAAAAATAGTAGAAAATTATTACTCTAAAAATTGGCAATTCAAGAATTAGTGAGTTAGTTAACCTATCAAATGCTTAACTTGATCAAGTGCAAATGATATGAGGTAAATTTCTTATTAACCTAATTTTTTTTAAGACTCAATACAAGTGGAATCAACTCAAAATAGCCTCGTTAACATGTACTAAAAAATAGAAAAATATTACTACTATTTTTCTACAAGAGACTTCCAAAAATTCTAGATTTGTAAAACTAGTAAACCAATCCAAGCAGCTTAATAATGAATATTGATTTTCAAAGTTTTTATAAGGATGAATCATGTTTGTGACTCTGTAAATAACCTGTAAAATAACTCACTTCAATTATTTAACCAATATTACCTACAACAAAGAAACATGAATAGTAAATGCAAAAATAAGAGATGCAAGTGAAAAATACATTCAAAGGAAATAAAAAAAAATTGTATAAGAGGGCTTTGAGGCTCCTTAGATGGCCAAGTCCAAGGATACTCGGAGTCCTATGAAGGAAACCAAGTTTTAGAAGCTAAAAATGGCACCAAGCTTCATTATTTGAATCAATCCAAGTACATCCCTGCTAGAAATAAAAGTGGAGCTGCTAAATAACAAGTTTTCTCCACAAGAAGATAAAGAAATACATGCCTCTAGAGGAAAATTCGATTTTTTACTTGTTCAAAGTGATGAGGAAGTATTCTCCTTGAAAAGAGGCAGCTTTCCCCGCCAAAATCCCTCAAAAAGTGGATTTCGTTCCAAACACTAGGAATTTCCATTAAATGACGGGGAGCACATTCATAGATTTTCTCAATCATTAGAGCTCTAGAATTTGTCAATAATTTCATGATATCTTATTAATTTATTATCCAATATTGGTCCATATTATAGTAGGCAACAATTCCCTATATTATCTCATTGATAATTTACTCAATATTCTCTCAATATTTTGCAAAAATAAATAATATTAGACACATAATATGTAATTATATCCAAAACTTCATAAGAACATATTAAAGCTAAAAACAATTATTAAGTGTAGAAGAAGAGATTTAATATAGCATTTATGTGCCTAATAAAGGTTAGATGGGCCTTAATTTGTGTCTAATTTGGAGGCCCATCATACCCCCTACTGAAACAGTTGCTCATCCTCTGAGTAACCTATCCATCTTATTGCCTTATTTTTCTTCTTTTATGCCCCATATGACTTTTCTAATGTCCTTCACTGATTTGGATGTAGATTCCTCCGTTGAATGGAACCCTGCATACTCTTTAATTTCTTCTTTTTCCTTTGGTTCAATTTTTATTTCAGCTTCTTCTTTGGTTTCTCCCCTTTCAATCTCAACTTCTTCTTTTGCTAGGTCCTCCTTCTTAGGGTTTGAGGGTAATTTTGTCCACTATCAAGTTTCTTGTAGCAACCTATGACTTTCCTATAACACTTTCTCTTCACCTTGTAGAAACTATGTTCTTTCCTATAGCGGCTTTGTTCTTTCTTGTAACAGCTCTATTCCTTCCTATAGCAACTCTGTTTTCTCCTGTAGTATGCAAATTTTACTCAACAACTGTATGAATATTAGAAGGAGAAGATGACACTTACCCCTCTTGGGATAATTTCTTTATGTTTGATGGGGTTTGGAGGAAGGTTCTCGATGGTTTGGACACTTTTTCACCTCTTGGACTGATCCTATATCACTTCCTCTGCAATCATGTAGCATTGGTGGTACTCCTGTAGCACTAATGGTATTCCTATAGCCACGGAAAATTTTAGGGGCTAATGTTTGCCCAGTGGGCTAATTTTCCATGATTTTTCCACAAACAAGATTAACCAATTTCCAATTTTTATAAGAGATTATTTGCCCAAATTTTAGAATATAAAATTATTTTACCTTAAAAATTGCCAACATTATATAGAGACTATGTATAAAATCATTATAAATTTGAATAATTAGGAATTAGTAAACTTCAAGAAAATTTTCCATCCTTAAAATTTCCCTTCCTACAGTAGTCAACCTGAATCCCATAGTAGTTATTATTTGCATTCCAAGAGGTGGTGTGTCTACCTTTTTATTTTTATTAATTTATTATTATTATTTTTAAAAATTATCCCTTTTTTCATTGCATGCAAAATAAACTCGAGGTGCTTTGAGTTAACTGAATTGACCTTCACCTACCCTTTCACACTCCTTGTCCTTCATCATGACCAAATGATTACAACCCACTTTGTCAAGTCCTCTTCACTTTTTTCTTGTTCCTCTCCCACACATGTGGGCGTGTTGGTGGAAAGGTGAAGTTCACTGCTAGATAAGGCTGAGCTTGCTCTGCTACTTATTTTGGCTATGAAAAAACATTTTCCTTCATACTCTTTCAAAGTTTTTCAGGCTAAAATAAGTTCACATGAATTTTTTAGAGGATTGCATACCTAAGCCTTATCCTTGGTTTGTTTTTGCAGGTGATGCTAGCGTTGTTGATATGATTGTTGGATCTATTGATATAACCATTGGAACAATGATATGATTGATGAAACCTGATATATTGTTGGAACTCTTATTGATGTGATTGTTGGAACTTGGATGTAGTGGTGGAAGGTTGATGTGACTATTGGAATTCCCTTTAAGGTACAAAATGTCACTTTCATCAATTGATTTCCATTAGATGGCATATTTTTATTGTTGATTGAAGTTCCATGATTCATGTGATCAAAATATAGGTGCCACCGTGGATCAAAGGTTGTTTTTGGAGATGAATAATGATCCTGTAACAACTTTACATAGGTCCTATAGCTATCCAAAATTGAGGAAATGACTCCCTAATGTCTTCATGATGATTGGTTCTTCATTCTGGTGCTCTCAATTGTGGTCTTGTAGGGTAATTGCAGACTGCTACGGGAATGCATTTCTTCTTGTAGCAATCATAAAAATTCTTCTATGAAAAAAATATCCTTCAGATCATGCTTCCAAAACACTGATAGTTCATGATCAATCTATGTACAAGGATTAAAAGTCTTGGTTGTGGTGAAAGTAATGAAAGAAGGGGTAGAAATGGGGATTTTTCATGGAAAAAGATGAATTTTTGGAAGGAGAAGCGATTAAATGGTGTGGAGGATGGATGATGGAGGTATGGTAGACTTCTTTTTTCATTCCCCCAAGGAAAGCATAGGATATGAACCATTTCTATATGTTTATCACAATCCTGTAGCAATTCTCGTCAATCTTATAACATTTCAGGACAATCTTGCAGCAGACTTGTTTTATCCATATCTCTCAAATGGTATATTAGATTGACCTGCAATTTTTTGAGCATGTTTTCATCATCCCATAAAAAAATATTGGTTAATGTGAGATGCAAGAATCTTAGTTAATTTTAGTTAAATGTCTTTCATATAAGTTAGTTATTCATCCAAGCAACAATTGCTCATCAATTACTTGGTCCTAAATTTCCTAGCAAGTTAGTTGACTCCATAAGGCACTGGTATCAACCATCTAAATCAAATTGAATCCTATAAGTCTTGCTAAATCTAAAACAAGTACTTGGTCACTTAACCGTGTCTCCCAAACTAGTTGGTTCCCAAATAGTTCTCCTTCATTCCATTTTCGTAGGGTCTATCTCCCTTAGCCTACTATTGGGAGACAACTTAAATAGAGAGATTGGGGATCAGGGTGACAACCCCCGATCTGAGTCATTTTCGCAGTGCCTAAAATTTTTTTGCGACAACACACCTAAAAGGCACAAACTTAGTTGTTTTAGATTCAAGTGTGAATGTATCTAACACATCATAGCCTTCGTAACCATATATCTAATCAAACTAATAAATAAACCCATTTTATAAAAACAAAGATCTATCACTAATGTGAAAACACTAAATAAACTACATAAAACTCTCAAAATAAAACGAAAATAAACTATTTCACCTACATAAAAAAGAAATGTTAGTTGGTGCTTTATATAGAATACTAATGGCCCATCGGTGTAAACGTGTCATGTGAGTCTCAACCTTTAAGCTTCAAGCTTCAACATTCATGATTTATGTTTAAGTGTGTACAATGTAGGATGGCATGATGTGACTGAAGATAGAGACCAATTTTTTCTAATAAGTCCAAATATCCACTATAAATGTGTCTATGCTTATCTTCAAGTCTTAGTATTGTGGATACTTCACATTGTGATACTTATTTTTGATTCTCAACAAACATAATCATTAACTTTTTTTTCTATAATTTTAATTGAAATTCGTTATATATCTATATATATATATATATATATATATTAAAGTTTTAAGCCACCATAAATTGATGGTAGATAACGATTAACCATCATCAGTGACATGTAGATTTTAAAATGGTTAGTATTTGAGGTTAAATAAGGAAAATATGGGTAAATACTCCTCAAATTTAACCCTTGGCTAATTCCATATAATTAGTTTTTGGTCTATTCCTTTTTTGTAAGGTACATTCACCTTAAGTTATTATAGATTAATGGGTTTAGTAACAATTCCATCCATAAATATAAATGAGCATCCCTTGAATTTTCTTACAAACTTTTTCTTGAAATGCTTTTATCCCAATATTTTTTGTATACTTCAAAATAAGATCTAAAAGTTGAATGGATTTATGTGAATTCACATTGAAATTCAAAATTAGAATGGGCATATCATTAGTTGATATCCATAATCTATAAACAAACAACATTATGATAATTCATATATATATATATAATGAATTAAATAATTAATTAGAAACATTTTAGCTACAATAATTGTACTATTAAATTCAAATAATTTAATTTGAAAAAAAAATAATATAACTAGCACCAAAGATTAGAATATACATCAAAATAGTAAGATGTGTAGCTATACTTAACATGATCCTTATAAGTTTTGTGTAAATATATGTTTATATATTGACTTGATGAAAACTTACTTCCTTGGTGGTTTCCTACACACCCTATTAAGGGTGCCACACATATAAAAACATGACCATCTTAAATTGTATATATATTTAAGCTTAATCAAATCATATTTAATAAAATTCAAATTTCTAATAGTACAAATAAGTTTTAGCCCCTAAGGAAATCTCAATTAGTGATGGTCGTGAAAATGAATCGCTATGTTTAAGGAGGTTCGAGGTTCAAATCCCCCAATTAACCCATGCTTGTAGAAGGGACATACATAGGCACCTAGAGGTTATGGTGGTAGTAGTTGGAATCGACTTCGTGTCATGGGAGTATGAGACCAACTCACTTGCCGATTCCTCTATATATAAATAATAATAATAATAACAATAAATTTTAATATTCAAAAGTTTTTTAGAGTATATATTTTTATCTTATATGATGGTTATTATACTAGATTCATTTGCATTCTATTTTTGCGTGGTCTTTTTTTTTGTTAATTGATTTTTTATCTCTCTCTCGTGTGTGTGTGTGTGTGTATTTCAGATGGATAAAAAATAAGATGTAATCAAAAAAATCATTTTTTCTACATTCTCTCAACAACATCTTATCATGTATCCCTTTCATCTGGTGGCATTTTTTTTTAATGTGATTTTTTCATCCCTCATGTTTTTTAAATATATTTTTTGCATCCTTTTACATTATAATTGTATCTGTTTTCATCCTCTAGGTCTCTTTATCATCCATTTTGTGTCTTCTTTTATCCTTCCACGATTCAATTAGCATCTTACATACATCCCTTAAGTCTCCCTAACTCCTTTGTTATATCCTCCCTCTTCCTTTTAAATCCCTTTATGTATACTCTAAGAGATGATAACATTATGTAATATGAAATTAGCTTCCTTAACTATTCTAAAAATAATGTCCCATTAACATCTCCTAATAAGTTCCATTATAAGTAAATTACAATATGTATGTTTCATTATAAATAAATTACAAAACAACATAATTAAACAATCATCCAAATCCATTCAAGGCTAAAAATTATCCATCTCTTGAATTAGGACTAGAAAATAGTTTCTTAAAATATTATCTCCGTGGAATAGATGATATCCTTTCACATCATCATTTTTCACAGTGAGAGTGCTCATTATGTAACTTGTAACACCCTCCTCCCACATCCACCTAAATAACTATGTCAACCGGGGTAAACATGAGACGAGAAGCTACTATGATAAGATTCGACCTCCTAGGTGACCTTAAGGAAGTGGAATCGATGAAACACCACACACAGTCATCCAACATCATTAGCAGAACCCTCAAGAGACAAGACAACCACTTAGAAAGCCTGTCCTTGGGTCCCACTGTTGTTATGGACCTCTTAGGCTATAGTCGCTCTCATGCTATGGGAAAGGAAGCGACCAAAAAACCAAAGTCTCTCTCCTAGGCCAGCTTGCCAGAGTTTGTGGACGAAAGTTGCAAGTTCTATGCTAGCAACCCTAGGATTTAAGCCACCTTTTTGGCCTAAATCCCATGCCACTGCCCAAAATGGAATGATAGCTTGAAATCAAGAAAAGTACAGGGAAACAATGAGTTAAAAGCAATAAGTCCAACAATACCTTAACTAGACCCCTACTAGCCATGACAAGAATTTTGTCAAACATATCATCAACATGTAACCTATAGGTGTAAATAATAGAATTAAGTGTAAGGATCTCTTACTTATCTGAGAATTGTTATAAACCATTGTTGCCTCATTCCATTTGTTTCATATTCATGTATTAGGTCATAGACATATTATCCATTCATATACAAGTAAAAACATGTTGAGCGCCAAACATAGCTACTATCTTAAACTGTGCATACAACTAGTATAATATGACCTGCTCTCCAGGCTTTACCAAATATCCCAAACCTGGGATTACTAGGCCTAACAGAGAGAAAACCACCTCTAGGCTTTACCGTATATCTTGCCATTGATTGGCAAGGATTCCTAGGTCATCTGAGGCAACACAAAATATGGCTTTACAACAACCCACAGTCTGGTTAAGGGATTACTAGTCCATGTGATCTATCATTACAGAGATCCACCTCACTCAGTTTTGAATCCATCTGACAATCTGTTAACACCCAGGTTGTCCTCTTTGACTCCCAAGAGGATACGGCCGGGGTAACCACTAACCAAGCTTTGGGCTGCAGCTTCTAGCCCAGCTGCAGTCAGAGAGGGCTCTCTCTATGTGGACTTGGTCACTGCTTGCAGTGAAAGTTTTGGGCTAGTTATGATATCTGTTTTTGTTTTTAAGTGTTTTTGGTTTTTTAAATGTTTGGTTGGGAGGATGCCTCTGATTTTTCTTTGGTGTATATCAATAGGCAAGACTAATCCATTGGGCAATGGGGTCTAAGAGCGTTCTGTTTTGAAATCTTGGTCTCGGTGAGGATGAAAACTACAAGGCCTGTGTGCATTTCATGAAACAAACTGTAATAGCGATAACTAGGTGGATACAGATAGCAATGAGCAATTAAGAGTTCCTTACTAAGCAGTATATTTGTGAAAAAGGCTTGCTGTCTAAGAGCAACTACTTGAATTCCTAAACAACAATACAAAGTGGTGATGTGGTATTTAAAGGTAACATTTAAGAATTACGCTTTAAAACACCTTATCAGAAGAAAACACAGGAGACAGTTCAGATTGAGCTCAGGGTAGTCAAAGACTAAATCCTGATACTATCCTTTCTCTTCACTATCTGGAGCTTAAACACATAGCAAACATGTGATACATATGAAATAACAGAACACAGATGAAACAAAGAGTCACGAGAAAGAAACTTATTTGAATCATGTAATGCAGAGGAATCTTGCTGCTTCGAGCCACACACCACCAAAAGATCAAAAGAGAGCAACCATCTTTCAGAAGTCTCACTGTCTTTGTATTAAAATTGCCTGAAGATTACAATATCTGGAAATACAGAGAAGAACAGAGCTTCTTTACATCCGGAGTCCAACCCCTCTCTAAAAATGCGAGGGTCAATATATAGGGTTTTACATACAAAAATCTCTCAGGAATCGAGTCGTCTGAGAGGGAAAATCTCTTACACTTGTTCAGAGGAAGTAGATGAGAAATTATTACAAGGGTACATGCTTCTTTAAAGCTATTAACTCCTGACAAGATGACTTGTGGACCTTCGAGCTCTACGGAGCTAACTGCGCAGTTTTTCATAAATAAAGTGCTGAAGTACTCTGTTACTTCTGATTTTCTGTATCTTTCTTGCTCTTGTAACCTGTACCTATTGATTTTGATGCCGAGTACCTGTGCTGTGTTCCTGTGCTGAGTTGGCTCAGCGTCTTCGTGCTTGCTTTAATAGCTTTGGCCACCTGTAGGCGCAATATGGACTAATTGCTGCAGAAAGTTTCTTTTCCCCTAGCCTTGGTTCAAAAGTAGCCTTACCAGGTCATGCCACGTTTCGGGATGGGGAAGCTGGTGCTTCAAAATTGCCCCAACGGTCTCATCGGCCTCTGTGTACTTGTAAAAATCGGGAGGCTTATCAAACAGATGTGCCACCTCATTTTTAATGAAAAACAAATTATCTAATTTATTAAAAAGAACCTGTCCTGTTAGTGGGCCTGCTGTAGATGACCCTGCAGCCTCAGCAATCTGCACAGCTGAAAAGGTGCTCAGTCTTTTAATGTACTTCTCATAAGAGAGAAGCTTTCCTGATTCCTCCAAACTGGGAAGCCCTTTGTCCTGCAGGGCTGTGAACCTGTTCTGGAACTTGGCTATATCTGCTTGCATGTCATGCACCCTTCTGTCCAGTGTTTGGATCAAGTTTCTCATTGTCGTGGTTTTCTTAATTACAGAAATAGTTTCAGTCCTGTTTTCAATTCCCATTTGGATCAGCTGAGAACTATTCCTGTGATTCAAAACTTCTATCATCTTAGGGGCAAGGTCTGCCATGTTGCCTAGCTCATTTCTTGCTCTGTATAGCTCTTTCTTTGCCTTGCCAATTAGCCCTATCTGCTTGTATATGGCGACTATGTACTCCCACTGGTTAGTGATTACCTGTCCAATGGCAGTCCATATCACCTGCTTGATTTCTGCAGTCACCTCCTCAAAATTGAGCTTTTTCTCCAGTTCTGCAATGGTCTTCTTCAAGGCTTTTACCTCCCTTTCCCTCTCAGCCACGGTCATTTTTGATTTATCATAGCTGGCTTCCAGTTTGGCCAGCTTCTCCTTAGTGACATTTATCTCTGAGACCTGGCCCTCCAGCTCCTTGACAGCCTTCATCATTTCTTCCATGCTCAGGCTGGATTCTGCTGCTGCTGTGACCCCCACAGTTGCTCCAGTCGCTGATGTGGCAGTGGTAGGTGCTGGAGTACTGACAGGAGCTGCTGCTGTTTGAACTGTAGGGGCAGCTTGAACATTTGTGGAGGTCTGAGGTGGCTGGGAGGCAGTTTCCCCTTGTTTCTGCTGCATGGCTTTCTCCAATTCTGCCTCCATCTCTACTATCCTCTGGTTCATAGCTAGGAGCAATTCCATAGCTTGG